>JAAAQI020128457.1:0-14051 GCA_011800005.2 Stichodactyla mertensii | reverse complement strand
AACACTGAGATGAAGAAATATTTTACCATTCAACTATTTACTTCATGTAGAATCAATACTGAAAGTATTGTCTCAGGATTCATGTGCACTTTAACAAAACTAATTTTCATTTTGGACTCACATAAAATCCCTATTGGTTGTACCTTCATCACAGGGAGCCCAAGACCGGTATTACAGTAAATGTATGTGGCTGAAAAGTAAACCTCTTTTTTCCGCAATATTTATTTATTTATTTACGCGCATCTTTTTGTCGTTAGTCTGTTCTTTGCCCGAGTTTTTCTTTACTTTCCGCTCTATTTTCGTCTAAAACGGTTCCTACGGCGCTAAAACTCAGCACAGGCAATTAGGACCCCACAACGAAAAGATATGTTAAAACAAAAATTCTTAAATTTTATAAAAATTTGAAATAAAAGGGGTTTATTATTCCACCATATACATTTACTGTAATATACCGACACTAATGTCGATCTTGGGCTCATCTGACTTCATGTCTTTCAGGCTAGGCTCACGTGTCCATGTTGTAATACTCGCAAGAAAGACGCCATCTTGACCAAATGTTTCCACGTCTTCTGCTTCGAATGCCTGAAAACTCGTTACGATACTCGACAACGCAAGTGCCCTAAGTGTAACGCAACCTTCGGTAACAACGACTTCCACAAAATATACTTGTAACGCGCGCGTTACTGCATGTGTAACGCAACACGAAATGATAATGCAAGTCTGGTATCTTGGGTAACAGATGGCGTTATTCTCGTAATTGTAGAACCTAGTTTAATAGGCTATGTAAATTGTCCAAATTGGTGTAAAATATACAAAATGAAATTGAATTGAAGTTGTTTTTAATATGATTTTATTTTGTTATAAATATAATAGGAAATTTCCTTGACGTTATTCTCTTACGACTACCAGAATGCTTTGCTTTTTTTATCAAGAAAATTAAGACAACTGTTGCTAACTGACAGACAAAAATGCGCAAAGGATTCTGGTAGTCGTAGTATGTAATTTCGAAGTGAAGTGGCCTATTGGCCTACAATTTGTGATGAACCATATTGGCACATTTTCAATAATGGTTCAAGGTAAAAAGTGCCCTTCTAGTTTGCATACCGCTTATTCAGGGCGTAGTATCGGGCGACGCGCAGCTGTGCGGTTCGATCGAAACCCCGGTCTTTGGAAATACTTTTGGGCATTATTCTCAGCAAAGCGAATGGCGCGCTACTCCATTCCTTCTCTTTCTCGCCAGAAAATCGATTATTTGTCTCTCCTATTTTAATAATGAATTCCAGTCTTGAGAATCCAAGGCATAATTCTGAACAGAGCGACAAGGTTCACTATCTTACTCTCTTTCCTCGCCAAAAGACTGGCTGTTTTTTCTCGCCAGCCAGCAGGTTACCCGCCGAGCGGCGAACTTTTTTTCTTTCTTTACGATGTGCTTTACGCTCTAGTTGCTGTTGAGTCTCTTCTTCGCCCTGCAGAAATGAGGAAAAGCCAATACAATATTAGGATACTTTTAGCTGCATTGCTATACAGCTTCTTTCGACTCCGAATTCGTTTTTTCCTTTTTCTCTCCTTTTCTCCTAATTTCCTTCGAGCTTTCTCTTGTGCTTCGAGGGTTTTTCTGTTGGTTTGTTTTATATATCGTACCTTCTTTAACGAGAAAGTCATTTCCATCTCTCCAACAGAGGACCCAGTAGTCTTGATTATTCTGTCGTTGTCTTCTCTTTTCAAACGTTCACCAAGCGAAACTCTGGAAAAGAAAACGATTGTTCTGAAATATTTCATCGTTCAGCTAACAAGTTTCTCAGTTTCTGCCTTCGAATGTCAGCTTGATAGCGTCACAGCCGCTATATTGGATAAACTTAATCTTAATTTTTTAACTCCAAATGAACTCGGTCTGTTTCAGAGTGGTTTTGCGGGAAACTTATGGTATTGACTTAATACAGCACGTACATGGTACGGTATGCAGTAACACTGTAATGGCTTTCCATTGTTTTCTTGTGAATTACCCAATCACAATGCATAATAGGCGTTATAGAATCATATTCACCTGTTCTGAAGCGAGTTATTTGAAGCCGAAGCAGAAGAACGAACTGGCTCATATTCCGTCGCTTGTTTAAATTCGTAAAACTTGGGTTGGTTCGTATTCGATTTCTTGTCTGGTTTCTTCGTTAACTTCTTTGATTCTTTCCGCTGCTCGTCTCTCCACGTGTGTTCATCGTCTGAACTTGATTCCTCCGAGCTTGGCCTCCCTTCGAGTTCCTGTGACAAACGTTCGTTAACAAAACTGAATTGCATAACGCCAGTGAAGAAGAATCGATACCTTTTCAATGCGGAGATCATTTTGGTGACGCGGGATCGCGGATATCTTTGATCTTGTCCACACGAAATTAAAATTTTAAGATAAGCGTTTGTTATCAACTTGAAAGCAAACGAGTTTGATGGACAGCAAATTGCTGCGCGCGTACCCTGCTGCAGCTGCCACCACCCCCACCCCACCCCCCTAACCTGCGGTTCTCGATAAATCGCTCCCAGTCCACTACCCGTTTCTAAAATGGGCTGTTACTAACTTAGTGCTGTTACTTACTTCAACTTCATTAAACTGTGACAGAAGTTGCTGCTGTTGTTTTTCTTCCGCGATTCGTTTACTTTTCTTACTTTTCCTTTTCTCGTGTTTGGACATCACAGGATGAAGTAATTTGAACTCCTAAAATTACAGGCAAAAATACGTGAGAAAGATTAAACGATAACTATAATACATCTGAGCTCCATGAGCTTTAATCACGCGGCGACCGTGTTTATTCTCAAGTGAATAAAAACCTTCATTTGTTCATGCCCGAGTAAACTCGTTCTGAAGTGTTTGAATGCGAGGCCATGCGGGGAAATGTATTGTTCCAACCAACATGGCCGCCGCGCGATTAAAGTCCACAGGCCTGTTACATGTTGAAAAGTTCTAATTACGTGATTTGAATCCCAACCTGTAATATCTAACGAGTGAAACAGAAAACTCCAACTTTTTGCAGCCTAATTTCTATTGCTGGGCTGTTGTTGTGAGACGTGAATAAACCTGCAATCCGTGCAATGTCGTGCAATGTTTTACCTCACTTTCTTCGTCGACTTGGAAGTCTGGATTCTTGAACATCGCAGCAAATCGATCGTCACCCAAAGGATTGCTGATATCTGGTGCCTGAGATCAAACCAACATTGATTATGGCCTGGAACTAGGGGCTTGGTATCCTGGAACCCACCCCCCCCCCAACCCCCTTGAAAATGATATTGAAAACCGGTACCCCCTCCCCCATATTTTGATTGACAGAAGCTAAAACCGGCCAGACGTCTAATAGTTATCGTGGTCGCACTGAGAAAATTGGAGAAAAATCTAATGTTGCACTCTATTCTTCAGCTCATGGTGTTTTTCATTCACTGACCTGCATCAAGGATTTTTTTGACTACTTCATATAAGGTCTATTTTGGCCATTATTTTCAATACCTCGGCTTCCAGTTTTTGGGGTTTCTTCTGGTTTGTTTTTTCTTCCAACAGTTTTTCTGCTAGCGATCTATTGATTCTGGGAAGTTTCTGGAAAATAAAGATGTGTAATGTGTTTATGGGGTTAAATGCAAAGTTCATACATCCATATACATGTATTTTATATTATCCTGATAGAAATACCTCACCTTGATTCTGACTCGGTTTTCGCGTTCCTCGTTTATTTTTTCCTGGATTTTCTTCTTGCGATACTCTTCGAATGCAAATGGTTCCGCTATTACCTTCGCCTATTTCAATAAATAGATGAAGAAACCACCTTGAAAAGACAATTCTTGCTAGCGAAGATAAAAACTCACCACACACAAAATAAGAGGGGAGTCAACCATACATGGCCTATACGGGGATGTTAAGCTGTTCCGCTGGATAGGTTATGGTTTTTTGGTCTTAGTATACGATTTCCATGATATTGTCTTGAACAGGGTCAGCGCTATTAGCGTTTTCAAGTGTTAGGGTATTCAATTTTGACTCTTTTGTCGAAAGTGATTTTTTTTCGCAGCCAAAAACTTACAGTGCTTAACTTCCAACTGTACCGGGGTTACTTAAAGACCACGATTAATGCTGTTACACTGTAGTTTTAGATAGGGTTATGATTCACAATGTTCTGTCTTGAACAGGGTATGTTTTTTCAATATCAGGGCCAGGATTTTCGGATCTCAGCGATCCCAGCGGCACATACCTATCACTGAACCACCCCTAGTACCCCTCCCTGGGAGTCAAACAAATGGTCAGTTCCTTTACCTTCTGATAGAGTCTAATATCCATAAAGTATCCATGCATGTAAGCCCTGAGAAGATTGGTTCCAATCAAATGATTCAATCCTACAGATACAGTAGACAAAGAGAAAGAAATTGCAGTTCAGTATGCTTACATACGTGTCACAAGCAAGACACCATGTTTGCTTACCAAGTTTTTCCAAGTCTTCTTTTGTAACAAACTTGTAATCATCGTACACTGTGAACAAAAACAAGGGGCAAAATATACCAATGTCTGGCTATATTTTTTCTATTTCAAGCCCTGGTACAGGGTAAAAGCTGTGAATGCAAAATGCTAAAAATATTCCCACATCCCTTACCGGTTGGTTGTTGATCTTCTTCGAGTTCTTCTGTCAGGTTGTCCAGGAAGGAACACCATTGGGGTGCTGGACCTAAAGACTACCAGACAGAATAACACTCATGAGTGTTAGATTGGCTGTTAATGGTGAGTAAATACTAGATGCTCTAGGGGACACCCTGAAGTCAAATGTAGCTCCTCACCCCTCCCCCTCTCAACAACAGATGTACTGACTGCTTACTGGTATATAGTAGACTAGCATTTTTGGTGCCTCTGTTGCCATGAATAAAAGACCTGCAGGAGAGACAGAGATGTTTATGACAACATATGATTTTTTTTTAACAAACAGAAAAGAACAGAAGCTTGTAATTGGTCAAAGTACTTAAGTGTAGGAAATTCAGGGAGGTAGAATTTGAAATTAGATGAAAATCCAGAGACAGGTGTAAATTGACTGGGAATGTAATAAACAGTGGAAAAGTAGAAAAAATTGACCAACATCCAGGGGACAAGATGTCAAGTGGAAATCCTGTAAGATGTGAAGACAAAAGTGGTCCTCAACTAAGGAAGGGAAAGGTGGGGTCAACATTACACCACAAGTAGTTGTGACTGCACTCACCAGAATCAGGGAACACACACAGATCATTGATGTTGGTTTGAGGTTCAATTGAAGTAAAGGGTTTGCCCTAAATTATTATAGAAATTAAAAACATCATTTTATCATCAATGTTGTCATCATTTGACTATCACTTTCATCATCCTCATCATTGCCATCTACATACTAGTAGCATCATTTCATATAAATGCCAGCTTTCTTACATCACCATCACTGTCGCCATTGGCATCACCACCACCACCACTGCCATCACCACCACTACTACCACCCTTACCGCCATCAACACCATCACCATGACATACAGTATCTATAGTCCATAGAATAAGGTCTTACCGTTTCTCTATCCCATATCTTGAGAATTTTGGAGTCTGCAGACAACACAACGCCCAGTTTATCTTGGTAGGAGAGACTGTTGATGGGCAACCCATACTGGTGATCTTTAACCAGTAATGGATGACTGGACCGAATATCATACAGCAAAACCTTAGTACAAAACAAAAGAAAAATAATGAAATGCCAGGGCTAAAACATTTTATGGGGGAGAGCTTCAGTCAAAAACATTGTCATTAACTTACATGCCCAGTTGCAGTGCCAACACCCATCATCAAGCCATCACGATACTTGAGTGCAGTTATTGAGGGAATGTAGTCAGACCTTTGATAACAAAATAGTAATGTATATTAAACAGACAATTCTAGAAAATACTTGACTTTACAGATGTACACATATTTCAAAAAAACCTTGTCACAGCCAAAAGCACTAAGCAGCAAGCTTGTTCATCTATTCAGTTCTATGTTCCTTTTAGCTGTGCTATACTTGTGGCCAAAAAATTCAGCTAAAACTACTGATGTTTGCTTTCTGCCCCAACTTGCTACATTGTATGTGTACTCTATTGCTTTTGTTGGCTGAAAAAAGTCTATGAATACCTATCTTGGGTGATTCCACTTAATGCAATGTCTAGAATACCAACTCTTGAGCGAGATCGTGGGTCCCAGCACTCAACACGACCCTGTAAAATCAATGAATCCTTGTTAATAATGTCCATGCCAAAAGAACTCTCACCAATGAAGAGCAGGGAAGATTTTTTGCAATAAAAAATGTCGAGTTATCAACCGTTTCAGCTTTCCACGTTCCCTTGCTCTCCTTTAACTGTAGAAATTTCTCACATTAATGTAAGTATTGTATAAGTTGCTTTGAAAGTGAAATATAAAACAAACCTTACCTCTGTTGTTCCAGCTGAAAATAACTGGTGGACTGGGTTGATGTCACAAACATTTATCTCCCTGAAGCAGAAAAAGGACCATTTTTGATAGTCAAATATAAAGAAGCAAAGATGAAGAATGAAGTTCTACAAAGTCTTCTTCAACAAAAACAGCAACATTTAACCGTAAAGCCTGGTTCTCACTAGCAACACAAGCATAAGTGCAAGCAACATAGCAGACTCAGTAGGGTACCGCTCATTAGCGGTGCTTGTCTTTTTTAACACCTTGGTGATAAATGCAGTACTGAGTCTGTGTATGTTGCCTGCGCTTATGCTTGTGTTGCTAGTGAGAACCAGGCTTAACTTACTCTGCATCAGTTTTCAGAGGATTAAGAAATTTCCCTTGGTCAAGGTTCAGTCTGTACACCTCTGGTCTGCAGAACAGAAATAACTGAAATTAGGTCTTGAGATGATTTTGACTTTTAAAACAAATAGTATTCATTTTATATATTTCTAAAGGATTTTCTGGTTTTATCAAGACAACAAAGCTCACTTACCCAGCACCAACCACATACAGGTCACAGGATGGTTTGTGATAAGTCAAATCACGACCAAACTTAGGGATTCTTGTTCTGTAGTATCTGCCATACTACAAGTAAAATATGAAATATCCATATGTACATCAAAAGTTTTACAAAGCTACTATTCTGGGCACATATGCTTAAGGGATGAAAAAGTGAGAGCAAATGCTATTGTAAATGCTATATTTTATTAATGGAATGGATCTTGTTCCCTTTAATTTAAAAATAGACAGATTTAAGAAGGGCAATGTGACCTCATGAGGATGGTGTGCACATCAAAAAGAACAAGCTAGAGTGATTTTCCTTTAACCATGAAAGAAAAATGACTATATAGTTTGTACTAGTTTATAAAGAACAAAAGAAAACAATAGCGTTTAAAGTCTACTACTAACTATTAGTTTGCCTATTTTTTCATGGTCGAAGGAAAATCACTCTAGTGTAGTCATCTTCTGTGTTTGTGTTCTCATCAGGACATGAAAAAGCTAAAAAATGACATTCCGCCCAGAAGAGGATGGCACACATGAAAAAGAATGCACTTATGCTGTCATCTTAAGGTCACATCATCTTAGCTAAATCAGTCTAATATCCAAGTTAACATACATCAATCTACAAAGTTTTGGTTTCTATATGTTGGAACATCATCACTTTGAATCTTGAGATTAATGTCATAGTTACATGCAAATTAAATTGTCTTTTAGTCTAAAGATTATTGATAGAGCGCAAACACTAAAAGTATGAAACAGTACTTACTAAATAGGACAAAATAGAACTAATTAAACAATGGAAAACAAAAGATTTTGTACTTATAACTTAGCATTCTATCTGGTATATTAGTAATACCTGCACATGAAACTCCACATATCTATCAGACTGTAAGAAGACAATCTGCAAAAGAGAGAATTATGGTTAATACTATGATTCAAAAATAAGATTTCGTTCAGTATTTCTTATGTAGAGATGATACTGTAGAGATGGCTTTAAAAGTTAGGGCAAGTTCACACACACAGTGCTGTTACCTTGGAATAATCCTCTGATAAGATATGAAACTTTACAACTGAAAAACAAGGCAAAAAATATTTAACCCTTGAATTATGGATATTGTTAAGTAATAATTGAATAAATATGTACGGGCATAATGCATAATGGGAATAATTCATATTGATGAAGAAAATCAAAAAACCTGTAACCCTAATTACTTCTAATGCATTATTTACCCATTTTTATTACAAATATGTTAACTATACATGAACTATACTCTAGCTGTGAGTTAACCAAAAAAGATAATATTAATAAATCTATCTATCTAATATATCTTATATACTTACCATCAGAATCTAAACATCTCTCAAATTTCATTGATAACTGACTTGTTTCAAAACAGCGCACTCTAGGTTTATAAACTCCTATCAAAAATTGAAAGTAAATATTAAGGCATACATCTATGCAGGCTACTCCTGAGGCATCTCTCCTTGTATCATTTCTATAAACTTTATCTTTTTACTTTATTTAATAGTATTTTTCTTGTGGTAGGTTTAACAAATTTACCAGTAGCCATAATATATTCCTTATCTGGAGAAACTTGTATGTTTGTAGAAGCAGTTGGCATTTCAAACTCCTGGATCAGTTCAATCCGTCTACGGATATCTGTAGAATTTTTAAAATAAAATATTGTGATAACTGAAATCATTAATATAACAAAATTATGCATATTTTTAAAACGCAGTGTCTCCGTGTCCGGCAGCCGGACAGTGTTTTGATATGACTCCGTGTCCGGCAGTCGAAAATCAAAAAAAAATACTCGGTAGATAAGCCATCTTGTCAAACCAAAGTAAGATACCTTTGTTAAGGTTCTTAAATGCCTCCCGATGAGCTTGAGCAGCGAAGGATTCGAAGTTTCTTCGTTGCTCTATATACTAGACTACCGGTGTGACACTTCGAAATTCTGAGAATTATTATGACTGCGGGACACAATATCGACAAATACTCCATGTCCGGCAGTCGAAAACTTTCAATTTTTAAAGAACTGAAAGGCATCTCATTGGAACCAAATCATTTAATATTGATAGAGGAGTGCAAAGCGATTCTCAAGGGCTGTACGGATTTTGATTTTACAGCTTTCTTTACACTAGGCATAGAATACGAATCACTCGCTTCGTGACACTTGGAAAATTTACGCGGCCGAAAGACTGCCGGACACAGATTCTGTAATACTCCATGTCCAGCAGTCGAAATTTTTTAAAAAATACTTGGTAGAAAAGCCATTTGAGAACCTTAACAAAGATATCTTACTTTGTTTTGACAATATGGCTTTTCTACCAAGTATTTTTTTGAAAATTTACGACTGCCGGACACGGAGTATTACAGAATCTGTGTCCGGCAGTCTTTCGGCCGTATAAACTTTCTAAGTGCTACGAAGCAAGTGATTCGTATTCTATGCCTAGTGTAAAGATCGAACCCCGCGTCTTCGGTTTACTAGTCCGATGTGTTAACCACTACCTACAGTTGCCACATACATTACATTGTCCAGCTGTGCTTCTAGCATGGTTGGTCCTTGTGGTGTAGTGGTTAACACATCAGACTAGTAAACTGAAGACGTGGGGTTCGATTCCCGCCAGGGGCTTAATGTTATTTTTCTCTTTATTCTCTCTATCTATATATACACTGAACGCATTCACTTTGCATTTATTTCTAACATATACTGCATACCCAAATTTACGGTGTTCAGCTTACCCATAGAGAAAAATAACACCCTGGGATCCCCTACAGTTGCCACATACATTACATGGTTCAGCTGCGCTTCTAGCTGGTTGGTCCTTGTGGTGTAGTGGTTAACACATCGGACTAGTAAACCAAAGACGTGGGGCTTTGTTAAGGTTCTCAAATGGCTTTTCTACCAAGTATTTTTTTTAAAAATTTCGACTGTCGGACACAGAGTATTACAGAATCTGTGTCCGGCAGTCTTTCAGCCGCGTAAATTTTCAAGTGTCACGAAGCAAGTGATTCGTATTCTATGCCTAGTGTAAAGAAAGCTGTAAAATCAAAATCCGTACAGCCCTTGAGAATCGCTTTGCACTCCTCTATCAATATTAAATGATTTGGTTCCGATGAGATGCCTTTCAGTTCTTTAAAAATCGAAAGTTTTCGACTGCCGGACACGGAGTATTTGTCGATATTGTGTCCGGCAGTCATAATAATTCTCAGAATTTCTAAGTGTCACGCCGGTAGTCTAGTATATAGAGCAACGAAGAAACTTCGAATCCTTCGCTGCTCAAGCTCATCGGGAGGCATTTAAGAACCTTAACAAAGATATCTTACTTTGGTTTGACAAGATGGCTTATCTACCGAGTATTTTTTTTTAATTTTCGACTGCCGGACACGGAGTCATATCAAAACACTGTCCGGCTGCCGGACACGGAGACACTGCGTAGGATTAAACTTAATAAGTTAAATAAGTTTATTTCCAAATTATTATTTTCTACTAATCGAGAAGCCAACGCAGTTTTGATTCCGTCGTTTTTTACTCTTCATACATCTTAGCGTTTAATTCTAAAGCATTTACTTACGAATAATATTCGAATATTCAAAATAAATTGTCCTGAAAATTGTTATTTTGGAGTATTCTATGGAAGCCCTGGAGGGACATTTCAGACTTGGGATATTTCAAACTTTGGACTTTGAACAGTAGCATTGCCTTATGGTTACATTTTATGAGACTCAAACGTTTGTTATAATCCAGTTTCAACTTCTATAGTTTATAGTCAAGGTTGACTTTATGGTCCATATAAATCAGCCTTTTTCAGACTTGAAGCATAAATTTTAGACTTCAAACTTGAAATTGACTTGAAACTACAGACTTCAAGTAAGATCGATTAACAACAGCAAAGACTGTTGTATGGCCCAACATAAAGCAACCATAAAACTAATATATTGACACCATCTCATCGAAGGTATATGTTCTCCTGCAATTGTTCCAAAACCCTCTAGGTTTCCAAAATAAAATAAAAAGGAGGTGTTCCAGAAACACTTGGGAGTACTGATTAAGTGCTACTACCTTATTATTGAACTCTTGGTCTGAATTGCACCAAAGAGTTTAACATACCACTGCTACTTTTACATTGTAATGACCATGCAATAACTTAACTAATTCCTCCATGTCTGAACGGACATGTATCAGTTGACATAATTTGTGCCAAACTGTAAACAATATCTGGGTGAAATGCCCAAACAATCTGCATGTCATAGCATCTAGTTTTACTGTACGTCCCCCCACCCAACTCCTAACCACTGCACAGTGACCAGTTCTGATAGCTAGGTTAAAATTTTCATTAAGAAATCTGAAATATCCTCAGTCCAAAGTCTGAAATTTCCCAAGTTTGAAGTTGGATTAGTCTAAAATGTCCCTCCAAGGCTTCTGTAGCATTCAACCAAAGTTACTACCAGCATAAAATTTTTAGTAAATACATTGTACTGTACCAACTTCACAACGTCGTAAGACTGAGCAATTCTATTGGCTTGCTATCTCGAAATATTGAGACCATATCTACTTCCCAAGGTCAGGAACAGCTTCTCTCAAAATAAATTTGTGTTTTTACTCAGTGAATTGTTTTTTTTTTTTTAGAATTCCTTGTGTTGGGTTGTGAAGTTGGTTGTACTGTCGGTGAATAGTGGTTTTAGAAATTTTTACCTTGACGCTTCATGTGATGGTAAAATATTCTACTGCTATTCACCTCTAGTTTGGAGAATAATTGTTAAATGACTGAGGTATGTAAGACAGGTGGAAGTTAAAACACTCCTGGCCAAGTGTCATTGCATCCTTAATAGTTTATTTCAGATAGTGAAAGTAATACATCAAAAGTGTGGCCCATCCAAAACACACCAGTAGACTGGTGTTTATTATGAAATTAGATAAATCATTTTGTCATAAAAACAAAGTTTTTGGGCCCTTGTTTTGGTTTCCAAAAGTATTTTACACTGCATATTATTTCAACACAATTATATGGCAGTTTTGGTCCTCAGTTTGTTTTTGTATTTGCAGTGCGTGGTTATAGTTATGATAGAAGGTTTTCAGTGTAGAGAGAGTGCTATAATGTAAGTAGTACTGCCTTACATGTATAGTATGTTCAGTTAGGGTGTGATATAACACTGAAAAGGCTTCCCGTTGTTTTCATGTCAATGTGTTACTAAATGTGTGTATCGTAGAATGCAAATATACACCTATTTCAAAAATCGTTGTTGTAGCCGAAGCAACAGCCAACACTCTGAGACTGCAAAGGATTTTGGTAATTTTTCTCATTAACCATGTTTATAGACTAGTAATTTCCAAAGTATTCAGTTTGACACCTGAGCTAACATTGCAGCTTGCCAGAAATATATGTCACAAACACATGCAACCAAAAATATACTCTAGATTAATTAATTTTGAAAAAAATTACTGAAATCCTTTGCAGTCTTTGAGTGTTGACTGTTGCCTTCAGCTGCGACAATGATTTTTGAATTAGGTGTATAACCTACATGGTAACCCACATGCAATGAAGTGTTAACATGCAGAAACGCACATGCCTGAAAAACTGTCTTCATTTTATCTCAGTGGTTTGTTGTGGTGTACAATCATTTGATGCATCTTTTAGTTGGTATTTTTTCTCATTTAGGAAAATTACAAATGGCAAGATCTGAATAAAATTGTTAGATGTTTTGTTGTGTTTCAAAAATACTTGGATTGCAGTCAGGCATCTTTATAAAAAACATAAAAATAAGGACTCCTTTACATTACATCTGCTGATAAAGATTTCAGATGAAATCAAAACGTCCAATTTATAAGTCAGTGTCAACTTGTTATTTTTATGTTATGTTTTGTTTTATTTTATTTAATATAAACTGTATATATTTTGTGTATTCGTTTAGATACAATGTGACTACAATAGCTCATGAAGATGCATGTGTCCAAGATATTGAATAGCCCACTTTTGATATTTGGCTGAGTGATCGCAACACAATAAGATCTGAGTCGAGGCTCCAGGGAAACAAAAGAATAATTACGATTATTTTGATGTTATTTGCTTGGTAAACAATTAGATTATGTTTTTTGTTTCTTGAGTATGTTATGTTGCTTGAAGAAACATAACATGCTCTATCTTATGATTATTTCATTGTAAATTCCCCGGAGACTCGATTTGGTTCTTATTGTGCTGTAATCACTCAACCAAATATCAAAAGTGGTCTATTACAATCACATGACATGTTTAAAGTGTATTGTCTTTGTTCAATAGACCTTATTTGCTTGGGCGTAATGTTTTCCCAATACAGACCTCTTGGGAATAAGATTCTTTGTTTGAGGTTTATCCATATTAATGTATCTTCTCAAGCGTTACCATTAAATAAAGGAAAAAGTCCCAAAGGAATGACACGTGACCTGTATTGGGAAAACAAATACGCCCAAGCAAATAAGGTCTATTTCCTTCTTTTTTGTTTAGTTTAACTGAATAGACCATAAATGAAATTTGAACTTTTTAGTCTATTTAATTTATTTACATGTTCATAGTCACAAGTCAAAATGAATGCTCGTGCATCCATCTGAGCGGAAATAAATTCTCTAACCAATCTCCCAGTCCATTGGGATTTTTCATAGCTGGACCTATGTTCAAGCACAATTTTCAACTTGAAAAACAATTGGAAATTTAATCCAATGTATTTTAAGGCTTAGAAAAGTCCAAAAGTATTGAAAAGGGTGAAATTTTTTCTTTGAGTTATCCAAAAACCATGTGAGAAATAATTTTCAAAGCAAAGAGTGAGGGCCGGAGGTTTTGTCCAACAGTGCTTTGCACAGCTAGTTGTTTGCTCGGCTGGATAGGTTTCATGGCTCAATGATTTCTTAGATTGTAGTCTACTAATTTGTACTTATTTCTACTACTATTTAGCACTAATTAGTTTTGTACTGTTTCATGGGTGTATTGTACTCTATGACAACAGTACAGTAATTAATTTTGCCAATTGAAGGGGTTAAAATGAAAACGGTCTAAGTGACTTTTCGGCATGATTTTTCAGATTCACTCAAATCATTCCAAAATT
>JAAAQI020128446.1:0-14054 GCA_011800005.2 Stichodactyla mertensii | reverse complement strand
TCTCTGGAGTTGAGATTCTTTTGTCTTGCCCTCCAAATTCAGCTGCATTCCGACGTGCTGCAAGGGGCCTATTGTGACTAACAGTTGTGAACAGTGAATGGTACAACCGAAAAGATATAAATACACTGGGATCCTGGGTTCGAAAGTCGCGCAACCATTACCTAAACACCATACCCGATAGCAGTGCAAAATACAAACTGATTGCATTCAATCAACCCCAAGTTCAACAAGCCTCTCTAGCCACAGCGAAAACAAATGAAACAACAAATGATAATGATGATGACCTCAACGACGATATTGAGGTTTGGTTCATGGCTCTGCAATTGATTGTCCAGCTTCTGAAGGATAACTCAAATGAGAAAAGCAACTGCAGACGATGAAAGCCTTCAGCAGCTAAAGAAACTTATCGTAAATGGTTGGCCCAGCCACCTCAGACACAGACAGCAAACCCCAATCTCTTGCAGGCCCTGCTGGCATATTAAACACGAGTTACGAGAAGCTGAAGGTCTTCTATAAGGGAAATCACATTATTCCTAGAAAGATAAGTGCTTCAGCTACTTCATCTGGTCTGTGGCGAATATTTGGCTAGGTTTTCTAGGCCCTCGCAGTAAGATTGAAGACGCGCCCGCGCGCCTCGTTTCCATGCAACGAAATCTATTTCTTTGTGTGGAGGAAATCGAAAATTTTGACCGGCGTTTTCACTTATTTATTTGTTCTACAATGAGCAAGACAAAAAAAAAAAAAAAAAAAAAAAAAAAAAAAACTTTATCAACGTAAGCGTAAGACGAATGTTCGAGAATGTGCCATTTCCCTAAAAAGAACCCATACTACAGACACCAATATAAAAAGTGTACTCAAAAAAGTCGAATATTGCCCTTGTACTTTCAAAAAGGTCTTGCCCTTGTATAGTACTTTTCCTTATCCGAGAAAAAATCTACTCCCAAGTTAAACATCTAGCCAAGATATCTTAATAGCACTTTAATGAACAGGTAAAGATCATTCCACGACAGTTCTCTGTAAGTATTTCCTTCGTAGTTTATGCTTTGTCGTAATCGTATTCGCGATCGTAATTTAGACTTCAATGCGATATAAGTTTACCCTGAACGTAATTTCAGCAAATCATTGGAATAGCCTTAGCGTTGCTGCTATGAACAGGCTGATGACCATATTAATGCTGAAGGAAGTGTTTTAAGTATAGAGAAATTGAAGCATTTATGTCCAAAACCCAAGGACCAAAGCCAGTTCCCTCTATTAACTCTGACCAAAGCGATCGCGAAACGCAGACGACGCGAGGGTTGTCCAATACTCCGACAGGATTCATGTCGCCGAACTAATTTTCCAGTAGATCTGGTGGATCCACTGGATAGCTCGATAGGACACTTCATTTCGCGTTCAGTTGGTGGTGAAGTGGCCACAGGAAACCCGTTTTTATTTTTCATAATAACACAGGTATCCCAATTAATACGATTTTAAAGTTAAGTACCACTAGAACAACTCCTACTTGCAAAAATGAATGGGTATATATGGAGATACTTACAAATTTTAAAGTGAATAAAAAATTTTAAAGGGGGATTTACAACCGGAACAGGCGGAACGACCCGTTCCACTTGCCGAACTGAAAGGGGGCATATTATATAGAGACTTGAAAAATTTGAAGTTAAAAAATTGAAGGGGGGGGGGGGGGATGTACAACCGGAGTACAGGCGGAACGACCCGTATTGTGCAGGTAATGAGTATAAAAGTACTTGAATCTGGGCAAGCGGATCCGCCGGTACGGGTGGAAACAGAAGATTCCTGTAGGAATCACTTCGTTCAGTTCGCGATTGTTATTTTGGGATCTCTGTGTGTAGCCACACTTCTAGTGAGGTCCTTGAATCTCGGCAAGCGGATCTGCCGGTACGGGTGGAAAGAAGATTCCTGTAGGAATCACTTCGTTCAGTTCGCGATTATGAAATCGTATGTGAAGATGTGCCACCTATTCTAAGAGGTTTAGGTGGAATATGGCTTTTTCTGGGCGTCTTTTGTGTTAGTTGGCGTAGAAGGTAAAGTTACTGCTGGAAACTTCGTATAAAGCTTACTGAGTGGAATACAGTGTATAGCCCTTTTTGTTTTTGTCGTTGCTCTGATTAGAAGTTTTTGTAAATAATAAAGAAATTCATTTGATTTAAGGACCTCCAGTTGCTTACATTTCTATTCTGAAGCGTTATCGAGCATTTACGTAGTGGCTATTCGTATGTCACCCGTACGCCCACTTGAATTTGCTTTTCGTACGGGAGTCCACATTTTTCAATTGAATTTTCTCTGGAATCTCGCCGTCTTTAGAAAACAAAATAGTGAAATAGCACAACTTTACTTAGATTATTGAGCCGATCTCTTTAATTCGCCGTGGTTATTCGTACGCGACCCGAAACTCTTGTAGCGAGTCGCGTACGATAACTACGGCGAATAATTCGTACGTAATGGAAGTCGGAACTCATGTAGAATGTAGCCTGCTGTGAGTCGCGTACGAATAACTACGGCGAATAATTCGTATGTAAACATAAGCAGATTTGGGCTCGATCTTTTGTAAACGGCGCGTACACATATAATTTCTCAGTCAGTGTCTTCGTCAAAATAATCACGTACTACGAGTAACAGAGTACATAACGCATCCACTAGCATCTGACTAGCATCGTCAGTAAAGGCGATGACTTAAATAAAAAATCAGCAAACAAATTAATACTATACAGTTGAGCATATAGGTGGATCATGGCTTTTATTAAAGTGATGGCTCCTAGAGGAGCCGGTTTGTTATGAATTACTCTTGTTTTCTCTCTCTCCATCGGCGGCCACACTTATATAAGTGTGAGAACAAGGAGTGAAGATGAACCAACTTCTTGTTGCAGTATGGGCAGTAATGTCTAAAGCCGGACTGGTGATACTTGTTATGATATCCTTCAATATGTTTCCTCAGGCGCTTACAGTAAAAGTCAGCGTAAATATGGCGATGGAACCCGACACTTTCGCAGATCTCTTTGGCTGTCTACCATCCGGGCCAAAAGATTTGAGAAAAAGAGCTGCTACTGGTAGATGTAAATTTAAAGTCCTGCAGGCCTCTGAACTCGATTTGGTGCTTTCAGAGGGCTGGTCGGAAAACACCTTCAGAACGTCCACCACATGTCGGGTCATGCTCGACATGCCGGTGGAGTTATCCGTGTCTGTAGCAAAGAAGGTGTTTTACGACCACTCCTCGTGCCCAAGATGTGTCTCCAACAATTTTAAAGTACCATGTAAGGCAGTGAGAAGAGTGCTCATTGTGTCATCCTCATTTATGAGGATGACCTTCAGACGAGAACGTGGCCACAAAACTACAGCTAAAATTGGTAAGAACTTATCGTCGAACCTAGTTTACTTACTAGGTTTTGAAATGTATTAACTTGGATTTTTTTCTTTCATAACCGCAGATGGTCCACTGAAATTCACATGGGCAAAACCAAGAGGCAGATTAGCTGATAAGAAGAAAAAGAAGTAGCCAAAAAAACGGCTTTTTTCAAAGCCAACACACAGTCAAAAGCCATTATCTATGTGTGAATATATGCTTAACTTATATAAATCATGGGAAATAAATAACCAATAAAAGTGTGATAATCTATTAGTGAACCCAGTGCAAATCACTTGAGCAATTATATATTCGAACATAATGATACTAGAAATCGAATTCGTTACCTATTCTATGGGTCAGACTCAGATAAAAATTTTGAAAACATTAATTAAAAGAATAGCGGTTTATAAGCTTAAGGAAAAAAAATCAAAATTATTATAAGCTAGTTATTGAGCTTCAAAACAAGCTGACTTTTATGTCGATACGTTCAATATAACCAAAGTTAGGACAGTTTGAAGTTGAAGTCTTTCACGAGTCGTTGACTTTAGACTCGACGTGCCTTCTCTTGTTAGCGTCCTTTAGTGATGCTTCTTAAACTTTACTACGAGTCACTTCGTATCAAAAAATGTATCAAATTGTTATAAGCTATATAAGCAGTAGTTATTGAGCTTCAAAAAGAAAAAAGAAAAAGAAAAAAAAACCCTGATTTTTATTTCGATGCGTTCAATAAAACCAAAGTTAATAGGACAGTTTGAAGTTGAAGTCTTTCACGAGTCGTTGACTTAAGACTCGTATCAGAAAATGTCTCAAATTGTGTTATAACCTAGTAATTGAGCTTCAAAACAAGCAGAATTTTATTTTAATACGTTCAATAATGTTGGTCAAACACAGTGCGACAAACATTGCCGTAAGGGGACCCCCACAGTACGATCAACATTGCTTGTTGGGGGACCCCCACAGTATTTATCAACCATCCAAAGTTTACCCGAACACTGATCGAAGACTACTCATCCGACGCCCGATCTCCTTCGGATAGAAATCGGCTTTTGGAGTATTGACGCTTGATAATTTATTCATAAACGCACCATGACCTCAAACAATAGCGGTGCTTGGCGGCGATTAGTTCAGCTCACACCTCAAAATTGCAACCGAACAATAGGACAATCTTTGATACGTATTAAAACATAAGCAGATTCGGCCTCGATCTTTTGTGAACGTCGCATACCTATAATTTTTCAGTAGTGTTTAAAGACATCATTGCACTAGGGAGTCTGACGAACAGATTGCATCGTCATAATAATCACGTATTAAAACATAAGCAGATTCGGCCTCGACCTTTTGTAAACGGCGCATACACATATAATATTTCTCAGTACAATTGCTATCGTCATATAACAAGATATACATTTGGTCTGAATCGGTCTGCAATTGCTTACAGTTAGCATAGCGGTAATACTGATGAAATAAAACTGAAATACACATATTATAGCGTCGTGAATGAGTCTAAATGTTTTTCAGAACAGCGTATATACATACAATAACTCAATACGTATAAACAGCATGTCGAGAAGTGGTTTTAGTCTTCATTAGAGTAGGGAATATCGCGAACGGAACGAACTGTTCCGGTTGCCGACATATTGAGGGGCCTCTGAAATGCTATATACATACGAAACAGCGTGTTGTGTTGAAGTGTTTGGACTAACAGCGTTAAAAGATAGCCTGCATGAGCTACCCCTAAACCTCTTATATTGGATAGGTATATATATATATATTTGCTTTTCTAATGAGACTGGTAATAGTAATGAAAGATTTTTTTGACTTGGTGTTGACATAGGGAATGACCCGGCCAAAACCGCCATTTTCTTCACCTCTTCACCACGATGAAGCCACTTGAAGTGGATGACAGCATAACCTTTCTTCGTCAAACTCATTTCAAATTTACATCTTTTAAAGAAGTTGCTTCCAGGTTTTCTCTCACTGGAGGAATTCACTCAACCTAATATTTTTCGTTAGTTTTTCTCAGATAATGCTAAAGTGGAAGTCTTTCCGACTGTGAGCTACGAGTCGTTTTCAAAAGCAAATACGTACGACTAAGCAGAAAATAAATGTTTTAATGTCCCTGAAATCGAGAGGTTTGTAGTTTTGTTTGTCCGACCCTCCATTTTCCTTTGGGGAAACTTTACGTTCTCATTGGTAGAGCTGGTGCTGGCGGGTCGGTCTATTGAACAAAGACAATGCTCAAAATTAAATTAAAAGTATAATCTTGTTTCCGATGCGAAAGTTTTTGTTTAAATTACTGAATTTTAACGACTAAAGTTAGACGCAGACATGTTTTTTAGATTGTTCGATGGCAAAGTAATTTAGCCAATCAGAGCGCTCGAACTTAGTCTCCCAATAGTTGCCACAGACTGACTTCATTAAGGCCGCTTTGGCATTTAAAAGACCAAGGCAAGAGCACGCATAACTATTTACTGGCCGGGCTTGTCTGATGACATTGAAGATTTAGTTTCAAAATGCCAGAAATGTAACACCCATAGGAACAAGAACTCCTAGGAACCAATGATCAGTGTCACACCCAATAGCAAAACTATAGACCCTGGCAAAGGGTAGGTTCGGACGGCATATTCGAAGGGAAATTCGAAGGGAAATCCTACCTAGCCGTAGTAGATTACTTCTTGAAGTACATTGAAAAGCCTAATAAAAGAAAAAACAGTCACTACTGCATCAACCCATTTGAAACTCATCTTTGTCCGCCATGGCATACCTGAAGAGATGATTGCAGACAACATACCTTATAACAGTGTAAAATTCAGAAAGTTTGCAAATAATTGGGTCTGAATTTCGCACTTTCTGAAATTCGCAGAATCATTCCCAGTGGAATTAAGATCTTCTGTTAAGATAATTCGGAAGAATTATCTCTCCACTATCATCGAAGGCAAAGAATTCAAGAAAACAAAAGAAGTTTTCATTGCAAAGCAAAAAGATCTCAAGAAAGCTGGCAAGGGAAACAAACCGAACGCTGCTCGTTGTCTGACGGACGAGGAGGTGCACATTTTTTACGGCCAAGGTTTACTGGGATGCTCGACTGCTGAGTCGTTAATAAACACTCTCTGGTTAAACAACACACAGTTTTTCGGTCTGAGAGGCTTCCAAGAACACAGAGACATGAGATGGAGCGATATAGTGCAAAAACAACAGCAGATGGAGTCGTGTATTTGGAGTCATGGTTCGTACAACTTTGTCGAGGAAAAAATTAAGGACTTTTTAAGGGTAAATGTTAAATTAAGGCTTGTTTTGAGCTGTAAAGATTTATTAATTGACCGCTAATTGGCAAGAACCAAAAGATAACTAAAGCACATGCTTGGCCCACCCCATTACCTTTGCAACATGAAAATGAGGTTATCAGCACCATTGGATTTAAGAATGAAGAGTTGCCGAAAAAACTGAAAACTAAGATTATCTATAAAACCTTAGTTACAATAATTTGTCAATTCCATAAAATCCAAGGACTATTTCTATTTTCTTAAGGACTTTTTCCCAATATTCAAGGACTTTTCAAGGTTGTACGAACCATGTGGAGTACAACGAACATGTGGAGTACAACGAACGACAAACGAAGATCAGGACGCGGTGCAGATGCAAAAGATTCCCGAAAAGTAAAACCAAAAATGTTTGCAGTTCAAGGCAGTGAAAGAGATCCTGTCCAGGCTTATCAGTTCTATGTTTCTGACGGACCCGAGGACATGAAAAACCCTGATAGTCCTTTTTATTTGGCTATAAATCACACAAAAAATGCCGAAATCACAAAACCTTGGTTTAAGTCGGCTCCAATGGGAATGCAACGAAGGCTGGATTGGACGCTGAAAATCTCACTAATCACAGTGGCAGAAAAAGGATGATTCAGAAAACTAATAATGAAGGTGTACCTCCAACACATATCATGCAAATCTCCGGTCACAAGAATATTCAAAGCCTGAATAACTACAGCAGTCTGTCAGAACAACAACAGAGAAATATCTCGGATATTTTAAGCTACCAAGGAACATCGTCCAGCTGCAAAACAAGTGTTTCAAATGCTTTGACATTTAATACAAGTGAAACAGTAAAAGATGAAAGATTACAGCAGCCCTTAGCTTTATTTCCTGGTGCCTCAATTCAGGGAGGAACAATTAACATCTCCATCAACGTCTTGAGTCAAAGTCCAACTTTGAACGTGGCCATTTCTCCAAAGAAACGTACCTCGTCGTCGCTTTTTCATTGACTCTGACAGTGAGTGACTTTAAACAAAAAAAGTTGCAGACTTTGTAATTTTCTAGTACAAAGAGATTTTAGTGACTTTACTTGACTTGACATCGTTTTTACCAGGACATTCATTTGAAGAGACTTGATCTTTGTTTTCAGTATACTTAGTGTTTCTTACAGTCTAGTTGCAATGTTTTATTGTTGCTTTATTAAAAATTCTATGATTTATTCTTAGGTACTCGTGGTAGACCTGTCTAAAAATGCGTCGCGTGTCTCCGGTTTTTTTTTTCTGTGCAGCAAAATCCAAAAGTTGCGCAATCGGTACTTAGGACTCTGCAGACCAGGTAAGTTTCAGAGTTCCCGGATGCAGGGGAATGTTGCAACTCATGCAGATGTCAATCTATATCTCAATTACAGTTGATGCAAATGCAATGGTATGGATGGTCACGTGACATAAAGGCAAACTGCGCATGCTCTCATTTGATCGCCACTGTTCAACAGCAATCGAAGGCTCACAAAATATATTTTTAAACGTATAGTGAAAATAAATTCACGTGCTCAATTACAACATTTGGGGAAGGAGATATTTGTTTATCTTATGATCGACTTTTACCATTTGCAAGTAAAAATGGGCTTCAAAACTGGTCAGTTTCTACCAAAGAAAAATACTAGTATATTTAATTTTCATCCCGATTTCACTAAGGAAATTTAGTACTAGCTTTCCCAAGAATGACTTAACACGAGTACTAATAAATGTATTATTTGATGCATACGTATAAAAGATCAGAGCGACGAAGTTCAACACAATGAAGTTCAACACAATGAAGTTCGAAAATGTTTTAGAAATAAGGGACCATTTATTAGAAGGGGAGGGGGGGTTGGGCTGGCGCAAATGGGGAGGGGGTCACCAATTATTATGCAAGGAAAAAGGGGGCTATAAAAATTAAAGCAACTTTTTTTGTCATTTAACATTGGTGATGTATGTAGGAAGGGGGGAGGATCAGAACAAATTGTGCATCACAAAAAAGGGGGTCAGGAAAAACTAAACATGGCACATCCACGTTTGCATCAGCCCCCCCCCTATAAATAATGACTGGTCCCTAAGATCAATGATTACTGTGATTAAAAAATTTACTTGAAAAATCGATCAAATAACTTAGAAAGAATTAAAAATGCCTCTTTAGAAGAAATTTAAAGCCATCAAAATGTATAAATCAAGATAAAACTCAAAGCATGTCAAAGTGAAAACTACAGTATTTCGGTTTGACACGGCAGTGAAATAAACAAACACAAGACGAACACAGTTATGTCTTAGAAATGATCATTTATTTCGGGATTACACATGGTAAATCGATAAAATAGCAAAGAACGATATAAGCTATCTGTTCGAAGGAAGATTTAAGGCCGTTAAATGAAGGTTCAAACGCTAGAGCGAGGGCTTTCGTTGAAATTCAACGAAAGCACGAGCCCGTGCGTTTGAACTTGTTTAAAAATTAGTCACGCCCCAATTCCATTGTTTTTATGGGAAACATTCTGAAATCATCACTTCTCTCCAACATAACAGGCTCCATAGCCTGAAAACAAAAATTTATATACAACACACGAGCGGAGTCCAATGGGGATAGGGTCTTTCACATTCAGCAGACTGTCTATTTTAAGCAAAGTAAAGGCTAAGGATGATGTTAATGTTCTCACAGTAGCGTTTAGAAATACGCCGTAAATATTTCATTTTAAAATTCCAGTTATTTGAAATAATTCTAAGTGCCTTGATGAAATTCAAGCCATGAGAATTAAAATGTAGCAAAAATTATCGGGCAGATCCTTTCATTTTAAGGTCAATCTTGCTATCGATAGCAGGTCCCAAAATCAGGCAAGCGAGAACCTAATAGCGCATCTAGCGTTTCTGTTCTGATAGATCAATGCATCTAATCCACAAGACTACAGGTAGCCCAGTTTACGCTCTTAGAACGTCCAGTTTAATGAAATTCTCATGATACATATAACAAACAAATTATATAATGGAAAGTGCTTTGTACGGGCAAGTAGGTGTGAGGGATAAGGAGACGCAACTAATATGCTAATGAGAAACAATCCTTGTTTCTGTGTTGTGATAATTCATTTTAACACGCTTGACTTACCAGACAAAACTTTTAAATATGACGAACAACATACGATTACGAAAGACATGATGTAAAAGACTAACAAACTCGAAACCTACAATAGCGGACGTAGCAAAAAACACACATGCAAAGATTGGTGCGACGTAACTATAAAAATTACTTTAGTTATTCTTTATTTCCGTAATAAGGTTCAAGTACTTTGCTTGGGCTTCCTGTGGTCCTTATTAGTGTTGGTAAAATTTGCATATTACCCGACACTAATTACAGCTGTGAAGGAGACTGTTTCACTCCGCACAAAAATCAAAAGATTAAAATACCGCGTCAAATTACTCTTTCAAGTCATTTCTTCAAGTAAAATGAAAGTTATATGTGCTGGTATGCCGAAGACTGGCACCAAATCTCTTGAACGGGCCTTAAAAATTCTTGGCTATAAGGTGCACGATTTTAAAGAACATCTCGACTTCCACATGGACGAGTACACCCAAGCACTTGAAGGGGGAAAAATGCCCTGTTTTGAAGCCATGTACAAGGGTGTAGACGCCGTTACAGATGCCCCTGCTTGCTTCTTTTTCGAAGAAATTTTCAAGGCTTTTCCAGAGTCTAAAGTCGTTTTGTCCGAACGAGAAGACGATGAGGTCTGGCGTAAAAGCTACATGCACACTTACAAGACATGGTTAGCTGTAACCTCTCGGCTGTGGGTGAAATTAGGGTTCTTGATTACACCAACAGGACGCAGAAGACAAAGATTCAACGTTGCAATGTTAAACAAAAAACTCAAAAACTTTGACGAGAAACTCGTGAAACAAGTTTACAATGACCACAATGCGCGAGCTAAAGCAGTAATTCCTAAAGGTCAATTACTTGAGTATAACGTGAAAGAAGGATGGGAACCGCTGTGTAAATTTCTTGGTGTTGAAGTCCCTTATGTTCCCTTCCCTCATTTAAATGCTAAAAGTGGAGCCATCAAAGAGTTATTTGATGATGTAAATGTTAACAGAAAGATGTTCAGAGAAGTTATTGTCTTTTGCGTCATGGTAATTTTAGCGCTAGTTGCTTTCGCCTTTTATTTTGTAACTCAAGACTCGTATTTCTTCAACTTTTGTAGCCTAAAAATTATCAATCAATTCAGTCTTCTTTGCTTGAAATCATTTCTCGTCTGAAACTCACAAAATTTACTCAAAAATAGGGACAACTATATGCACAACTTAATCCGTTATTGTTCTTCCATTGTTATTGCGTCGTTTTCAAAAGACTTGCTTCAATCTAAATCAAAGAGCCAGTTGAACCACTTTATTTGATGATAGACTGGTGCAAACGTCATCTTGGTTAGGCGAGTTAGGCCCGATCCATACACCGCTCCACTCATGTGCCCCACCTAATACAATTAAGTTCGACTCCGAATCGTTTTGGAGCGACTGCTGATTAAGACGGCGAAGTTACAGTCAAAGGACATGAAGCGTGCGTTGATTATTCAGTCTGAGTTTTCACTAATAAAACCGAAGACTACGAACTTCAAAATCTATTTTCTGCTTGCATTTTGATTCGATTCTTCAACGAGTGCCATAAACAGGTAGGAAATCTCCACAGAAAGGCTAGTGTGAAGTTTGTGTGCATTTCCGATCAAAATTTGAGTAGAGAATTAGTTTCAAATTCGGAGTCTTTGGTCTTATTAATGAAAACTCAGAGCGAATAATCAACTCAATATTCAAATAATGAAATCATTAAACTATACAATATAAAAGTTGTCCGATGTAAACTTTCTCACAGTCCTTGCAATTGATTTCGTAAACAACTCCAGTAGATAAATCCTTTTGTGGTTGGTCTTTAGGCTTCTTGAACATGGAACCTATGGTCTTAATGGGTTTGTGTGCCACAAGTACATCGTATTTCCGTAATGTTGGGGCTATTTTTTCTGACACGCCATGAAAGTAAGGGAGTACGACCAAACCTTTGCTTTTACTTTGGCTGTTTATAAGTTGTTGTTTTTTTCGTTTAATTCTTTACAAAACGTTCAGGATAGCCATTGTCGCTAAGTGTGCTAATAATATATTCTTTCTCTAACATCTTTCCAGATACTGTGGAAGGCAAAGACTCAGCTCTATTGAAATCAACTGCAAGGACTGTGAGAAAGTTTACATCGGTTTAAGCCGAGCGTTCAAAACCAGAATGAAAGAACACAGAAAAAAGCAGTTTTCCTTGGAGACCGCAATTCACTGTTAGCTGAACACCAAAGAAATACACTACACGAGTTTGACATTGAAAATGCACGCATAATCGACCAATGCCAACAATGATCAGGTCGCTTGTTTTTAGAGGCTTGACACTCTGTTAAAACCAAAAATTCAATTAACGTCCATATGCCTAATGTATACCAGTCTATAGCCAATAATCACAAGGTATAACAATCTAGAGTGATTTTCCGTCGACCGTGAAAGAAAAATGACTATATATTTTGTACTAGTTAATAAAGAACAAAAGAAAATAATAGGTTTAGAGTCTACTACTAACTATTAGTTTGCCTATTCTTTCATGGTCGAAGGAAAATCACTCTATTTATTTGGACACTATTTTTTCAGTTTATTTATGCTGATGAAGGTTTTAGTTTCAAAACCGAAACGTCCAGAAACATTTTTAAAGTCAGAGACACTTTTATATTATATTCTTTAAATGCCTGACTACAGTTACAACATTTTTAAAAGGAAATCATTAAAGCAGTCTATGGGGCACGCTTCATGTCCTTTGACTGTAATGTGTCGTGCTAAATTATATTTTCATGTGACAAGACGTACGGTGGCTGGTAAGGGCCATCCAAATTTTGCAATACTTCTGGACTTTCCTCTTGACCAATATCAGCATATGATATGTGTTTTTTGATATCTTTTGGTTTTTGCAAAAAATTCAAATATCAAAAATAATCGGTTAGAAAACATTTTATTTGTTATTAATAATTTTTATCTCGAAATGTTGGCTGATAACTTGAAATGTCGAGTTATAACTTGAAATGTCGAGTTATAGTATAACTTGAAATTCTGAGTTATATTGCTTGAACCCATGACCACGTGTCTGCGTTACGTCACATCGAGAAGCGGCAGTCCCTTGGCGGTTTAGTTGGCTGTCCCACAGGCTTACCACCCTATGTAATATATAAATTAGGTACTACCTAATAGCGGAGCTCCCGGTTTATTTTTAGCTAATTGACTGAATTGATGTAATGCAAGGAAAATTCTTGCAGATATATTGTTTCCCGATTGTTAAGAGATATTTCATAACAAGCTGCTGAATATGAAAATTGATTGGATGACGAGAGAATTCCATTTTCAATTCGAGTCGCTTCGCGTTTTTTCGAGTGAAGTTCAATCAAGAAATCCCGAACCAGGAAACGTTATTATTATTAATAATAATAGAAATAAATAAAAGAAATTAGAGTTCACCTGGAGTTGACAAAATTACCAACTACTAGATAAAAAAAACAGCCGCCCATGAAGGACTGGCAGTCGCTGTGACGGAAACTATCAACAGTGAACAATCTTTACCCAATGGCTATGTGAAGGAAAGTGCATTATGATACCAAAGACTGAGAAACCTAAGGCCAAAGATCACAGACCAATAACGCTCTTAAAAAACCATGTACAAGCTAGTAAAGTCAGTAATTGATGCAAGTCTAAGGAAACATCAAGAACAATACAACTACATGCAAATAGATCAACGTAGATGTACAGCAGGATCAATGGGATGCATTGACAATTTATTAATTGATAAAGCAGTGTTGGAAGACGCTCAAACTGGGAGAAAGAACCTATCCTGTGCATGGATAGATGTAAAGAAGGCGTTCGACTCGATCAACCATAATTTTTGTCTTAAAATGCAATACCAACAAAAGTCGCACGATTTATCAGCAATACAATGAAACACTGGAAAATCACTCTGGAAGTCAAAACAGCTACTTCCAAGTAGTACATTGGACCAATTCAACTAAAGCAAGGAATCTTACAAGGCGACTCGTTTTGCGTTAGGCTATTTACCATTCGCCTAAATCCTATCGCATGGTACATACGAAGCACAGAAGGGCACACCCTATCCCGACAAGTGAGAGAAAGGATACGTCGATGATTTAAAAGTATCACAAGTCCCAAAACAAAGCAATACTCATGGCAAGATCGCTGAAAGAGAAGTTTGGAGATATTGGCCTCTATTGGGGCTTGATAAGTGTGCTACAGTGAATGTTGTAAAAGGAAAAATAGTCCAATCGACGACACACAAAATTCAACGACAAAGAAGAACTTAAAACTCTCGACAAACAAGATAAATATAAATTCCTCGGGAAATATGAA
>JAAAQI020128435.1:0-14054 GCA_011800005.2 Stichodactyla mertensii | reverse complement strand
TCTTCACGTTCACGTGATACACTCTCAACCAATAGAAATTGAGGAAAATTGAACTTTGACACTTGGTATATAATAATTTTGTTTGCGGGACGAGATGTATTCCATTTAGGGAACTAGTGCTACAGTGATTGGCTGTTGCTGGCTGCTGCTTGAGATGGAATGTTGAATTCACACAGTCTTTTGATTCGTTCTTCGGCTCTCTTAGTCCTCCCTGTCTTTACGTTCTCTATCGTTCATCGGTTCTTGTATTTTTGTCTTTCAGACCGCTCTGTTTCCATACGTTTTCATCGTGTTTATTGGGTTAGTTTTTCTGTTTTGGCTATTTGTTTTCATTTTCGTCCCTGAGACAAAAGGACGATCAATCGAGGAGATAACCAATCACTTCAGGAACGGTGATGATAACACTGCTGGACGCTACTCTGCTCTTAATCAATAGATCTATTACATAGTGACGTCAAGATTGTGAAAAAGTTACTTCCGGGTCCAAAATTAATAAGAATTTTGTAAAGATTTTTCATAACTTTTTCTTCATTGCAGGAAATTGTCTTAAAATCTTATTGTGTGGGTAGAGAATGAATTTGTACAGCATTTTTGCTTTAATTTAGGGGGTTTTTTTTTGTAATAATGGACCCGGAAATGCATACATTTACGTACACTTTATTTCCGGTCAAGGCCGGATAAGACTGGGAATTTCAAAGGATATCTTGCACAGAATTAAAATTAAAAGATGTACAAACTGGAAAAGTGACGGATAAAATAATATTTATATTAATTCATCTTGGTAAATCAGATAATATCCTGAACGTCGTTTCGTATACAGTAATGCACGATTTAATGACATCATATTGTGACGTCATGGTTCGTCTTATTCCCTACTCAATACATCACGTGATCTACTTGATTCCCTCATTGTGCAAATATTACTATTCATGAATGAATTGTAAGAAGTATAAATAAAACTCGAGTGTAAAAAGTTTCCATCAACCTCTTTTGTGAAAGCTATTCGCTGTGCGCAATGCTCGCATGTTAAAGATCCCTCCGCGCAAAGTGGATGCTGATAGTTGTGGATATCTGTTTACTCTGAAGTATGGAATCGCTAGGGAAAGTTGCTGCAGATTTAGCTACTTCATTTCTATCCAATCCAGACAAATACGACATAGTTTCGAAAGTGATTATAGATATGTTGGAATCCCGCGGGGGTGGGGTGGGGTGGGGTGGGGGGTCAGCGGGGGACGACGTTCTTGGGACTCTTTGACGAAGGCGGTGGCAGAAGGAACGAAATGAGTGTCATCAATGGCACTAGCCATATTCTGAAACTTGTAGGATAGTATCTTCACTGGGGCCACGTTAAAGTACCGCCTGAACCTCATCTTTATTCCATGAACCAAGACGAATGCCTGTTCCATAATGCTGGTAAGCTGGGGTTGTACAGGCTCTAGTGGTATCGTTACCTACCAGCTGAACCACCTAACCAACTTGCACATTCTGTGGGAATGTCCTTATAACTTTGATTTTCATGACAACTACATTGGGCTGATGTTGACTTCGGAACCCGGTTACGAGAAACCAAACAAATACCTTTTCAAGGCCATGTTTGGAGATTGGAAAAAAATAGGGAAAATTCCCAAAGCTGAAAGCACCTCGTACGACTTAGTTTGCTGTGGACCAGGCAATGGGAACTCCAAGGATATTGGCGGATCGAAACCCTGGGGCTGTGCAAGACCACGTGCTGTTCAAGACGACAACTATGTGTTTGCTACGATGGGAGATCGACATGCTTCAGCCAGCAAGATAACGATAGTTGAGAAAGGATTTAAGAACGCTGACTTACTGGAGATTTATTTCATTCCTCAATAATTAAGCCTGGTTCACACTAGCGTCGTAATCGTAATAGTAAGCAACGTACGCAGACTCAGGATCGTATTTATCACTGAGGTGTGAAAAAAGACAAGCACTGTTAATGAGCAGTACGCTACTGAGTCTGCGTACGTTGCTTACGATTACGATTACTACGCTAGTGTGAACCAGGCTTTAGAGTGATAGCAAGTGATAGTGAAACCTGTAAAATAATTATTAGTCTAATAGAGGTTAGTGGACACTAATTCCATTTTTGTTGTTGTTGTTGTAGTTGGGGTTTGACTATTAGATCAGTTTTATGTAATAGCTCTACGAGTAGTACGTAAAGCATTTAACATTTAAAACTAATGTAAAATTCGACCTGTTAAAAGTTGTTGATGGCAAAACAATGTTTTTTAAAGAAGCTGTCTTAATTCGCAGACAGTTTTGCACTAGTCAATTGAATCCCCCACCCCCGGGAATTTAACGGAAATTTAACATGATTTAATTGGTGGTAAAGTTCAGTAAACATTTTCTCCGGTTCTCAGGGACACATTATTATAACCCCTCTACGTACCATGGCCCCGTTAGTTTGGGTCATACTATAAACGTAATTAAGATTTTTGTTCTTTTATTCCCATATTTTTCCTCTTGTGGAAAATTTTTAATTTCAAAATGACTTAACACTTGATTTAAACAGTAATTAAAAAACCTATAGATAGCGATTGAAATCCTTCCCATTATAACAAACACAATTGGAAGCCCTGACGTAAAAACTAACCCCGACTAACGGATAAATGTCAATACGCGACAAAAGACTATCCAGTTCCGATCGACGTTAAAATCCCCGCTAATATGCTCCGCTATTGAACGCAGGCGTTAAGTTCCCCGTCCCACCGTGAATTCATGCTGTTAAATACACGTTAATTCCCCGTCCTGTCCCGTCCGGGGGTCGGGGTTTCAATTGACTAGTGCATTATGACAGACTGACAAAGCTGACACCATATACAGTATAATGGCGTAGGTCACACTTCATACTCATGTTACAGGGCTCCCGGGAATAAATGGATTTTTTTGAGTAGGGATGTGTCGATCCCCAGGGAGGGGGTGTGCGTTCAGGTTCAAAAACAAGGTTGGACTGGAAACCCAGAAACGAAACTAAAAGGCTAAAAGACGATAAACATCGTGCGAAGTCTTGCCGATCGAAGAGAAAGGTAACCGCAAACAAAGAATAAAAAGTTACACTTATTGCAAGCTACTCTTGCATGAAAACATCCTGCCGTTAGACTTGATCGCTTGGTTTCTTGACGTTTATGGTTCAAAACTGGGAGATGAGTAAACATTAACATAATACAAGCGTTAATCGAGACGATCGAGCCTGAGTTTTATTGTGGTGGCCAGGGTTTTCTTGGAAAAACGGAAGTAAGACACTGTGCAAATAGAACCTGAAAGTATATTTACTATTAGGCAATGCTATTCTGATCGTTGCAGCCTTACGGCCTTGCAAGATTCTGTTTTATTGGCCACCATTGAAACGAGGAACAATGCCGTTACATTAACTTGACGTTCAATTCTTTAGATACGTGACAATATTTTCGTCTTTCGGCTTCAGACAATGCAATACCACGTGATTTTTATGAACTAGCCGTTACCATAGATACAAGTTAGTGGAATCCATGTTCTGACGAATGGCAGGCAAAGTTGCACAGCGTTTGCCAATGTACTCAATGACGCTGCAGTAAAGCCATCATGGAATCTCTCGGCATTGCGGAATTAGCTGCGTCCATCGCACCCTACCTGGATAAGGTATCTCAGGTTCAAAGCGCAGTTCAGGTTATTGAATCGCAAAGACATGGTTTGACAAGTCTCGGTTTGTTTGCGGAAGGAGGAGGAAGAAGAAACGAGATGAGCATTTGCAACGGAACAGATTGTAACATCCAGCTTGTTAAATGGTACCTTCACTGGGGTCATGTTAAAGTACCGCCGAATCCTTTACTGGAATCCATGAGAAAAGACGAATGCCTGTTCCATAATGCTGGTAGCTGGGCTTGTACAGGCTCTAGTGGTATCGTTACCTACCAGCTGAACCAGCTAACCAACTTGCACATTCTGTGGGAATGTCCTTATAACTTTGATTTTCATGACAACTATATTGGGCTGATGTTAACCTCGGAGCCTCATTTAAAGATCCCAGACAAATGCCTGTTCCTGAGCATGTTTGAAGATTGGAAAAACATGGGAAGACACCCTCGAGCTGGAAGTTCATACGATCTTGTCTGTTGTGGTCCAGGTGATGGTAGTTCGAGAGATGCTGGTGGATCGAAGCCGTATGGTCATAAAAGGCCTTGCAAGGTACAAGATAGTCACTATACAGTGTATGCTACAATGGGAGACCGTCATGCTACTGCGAGCAAGATAGTAATCCGCAACAATTAGACGAGATGATAAAGTGAAGATTTTAGTTTAGTGTGGACCTAGTCTGACTGCCTTCCTAGTAAATGCTCGAGAACTAGAGAGAAACGATTTGTTCTACTCAGTTTTTAATTACATTTATAGATGACGCACAAGACTTGATCATGATATAATAAAAGGTTCTACTGCTACTAACTGATCAACTAACAATTGACTTTGAATAATGTTCAGTTGTTTGTCCTCAACAGGTTTCTTTTTGTGTACACTTTCTAGATATAATTTAATAAGTAGACACGGTAAGGTCGAGTTTATTTTATGACGTCATTACAGGTATTGGTTTGCGCGCACAACTAACCTTCATGTAATGTATGCGGGAGTGTTCATTCAACTTTGACTTCTATGATAACTTCATCGGGCTGATGTTAACATCCAAACATAAACTTCTTATTCCCGATGAAAAGTTATTCAAAATATATACCAGGATTGGAAAGACTTGAATTTAAAACCCGATAAAGAGAGCTACTACGACCTTGTTTGTTGTGGGGGGCAATAAACCTTAGGGCTATTCGATGCCCTGTAAGGTACGGGATGATCACCATACGGTACTTGCAACCATGGTAGATATCGACATGCGACAACAAGCAAGATTACGATCTTGAGTAACAATTATTGATCATGGCAGACCATATATCGCAGGACTAAACGATCGTGAAGAAACTCTTTACATTATACATTGTTGGGGTTTTTTAACGTTGATTTAACGGAAAATACATTGATGTGAAGCGGAATCATTCAGAATTGTAAATATAATGCATGCCTAAAGTCTGTTTGTTTGTTTGTTGTTAATGTTGTTCGTTTTTTCAATTTTAATACAATATAAAAGAATATGGGACTGCAAGTCATGACCATGATTGAACGAGTAGGAGACTGGACCTAGTGTCACGCACAGCACATGTCACGCTAGTAAAACTCAAAATGGCTGACATATGCCTCGTGTTGTTCTCCGTTTCTATTTTCTTTTGCAATATTTTGCGCTCTTCGGTCACTGCACTGTCTCATACAGAAATGGTTAAGCTATCTGGTGGTAGGTTTCGAATGGGAACTGACTCAAAAGACATCAAAGATGGCGAAGGTCCTTCAAAGATGGTCAAAGTGAAGGGGTTTTTGATTGATAAATACCCTGTCACGAATGAAAACTTTAGAAAATTCATACGAGAAAAGGAATATAAAACTGACGCTGAAAAATATGGCTGGAGTTTTGCGTTCTTTTCTGCCGTGCCCGAGAAGACTCTGTCTAAGATTAAGCAGTCGGTTCAGGTACATGAAAATAGTTTGAAAGACTTGGACCACATGTGGAATTGAACTGTCTTTAAATTATAAGATTAAATCAAAGTTCTATATCTTGTTTAGGGTGCACCATGGTGGGTTCCAGTGAACAGAGCTTACTGGAGGCAGGTAAAGTAGTCTTATCATGTGCATGGTAGGACATGGTCATCATATTCACTAGTTTCTTATGCCCCCTGACCCTTGGGGTAACCATGGAGATAGTCAGGAGAATACAGGGAGATTGGATGCACTGCCCCTGGGCTGGTGAAAATGCTCGACTTTGTTTTGTGGTTGGGAAGTTGGGCTGGGGATATGATGAAATTGTTTTTGTTGTGAAACTGGTTCCCTGCTAAACAACGGGAAATTGTAGGTCATGGAAAACCTCAACCAGGGGACTTTGAAAAGGACAACTCCCCCACCCCTGGGGAAAACCATCAAGATTGTTTCTGACCTTTTACAATCCCACTAGTCAGCTTGGGGGTTGATCCCTTGGGGAAGCTGCTGATAGGTTCATTATCTTAGGCTGTGAGGGACACTTTGCATACAACAGCTTGTTGTGAAAACTAAATTGAAACAAACTGAACAAATGGATCAGTAGCAATCATTCTCAAGGTCTGTTGTAGTGGTTGCCCTTAGAAACATTAGAAGTGAGAAATTCAAAATTTATAACAAAACTTTCATAATTTCTTGCTCAAGTGCAGAGTGTAATATCCATTGGCTTTTCCATCCTGAAAAACTATGGTTTACTTTATTCTGCATCCCTGAATTAAATAATTATAATATTTTGATTGGCAGCCGCAAGGACCAGGGACTTCTATCAAGGACAAGATGACATATCCTGCCGTACATATAAGCTTTAATGATGCCAGTGAATATTGTAAGTGGGCAGGTAAAAGACTACCTACAGAAAAGGAATGGGAGTTTGCAGCAAGAGGTGCCCTTAAAGGTCAGTGTCACTGGTACTTCTTGTTCTATCTTAAAATGATATTTCAAGTAAATATCCATGTCTTTCCACACAGGAATCAATTTTTTTTATGTATACTGTGTAGATCCACAAAGTAAATATCCAAACTTCATGAAGTTCTGAGAAAAACGTTTATTTTAGTTGTTTCCTGCCTTCAATCTGTCTTGTGAATTTGGGACAGTTTCTGGCATATAATACACAATGTACTGCAATTCATACTGAATCAATAGTGCTCTTTTTTCTTCTAATAGAAAAAATATATCCTTGGGGAGACAAGTTTGAAGAAAATAGAATGAATGTCTGGCAGGTAAAGTATTTATTGGAGTCTTGTCAGTGAAGGGAGCTAGAGGGGAAAGGAGGGGGGGCTCCCCCTGGGGGCAGATGTTTTGAATGCTGAAGGATTGGTGTAACTAGTTTTTTTAGGACATAAAGATAATCTTTCTAAGCAAAAGTTTCAGATTTTGCTTAGAGAGAGAGAGTGCTTGTCATATACCTTTTATGGGACAAAATTCATATGAATGAGGAGTGCACCAGCACATCTATGAGATAATACCCTTGATTATTCTTGGTAATAGCTGGTAAAATAGCCAAAAAATAAATCTCTACAAAGAAAAGTAAGATTAAGTAAGAATGAGAATCAGAAATGAGTGCGAAATTAGTTTTTATATGGTCTTTTATAGCATTCCCAGGTTCTTTTTGTGCCTATTCCCCAGGGGTACTCCCTTTGACTAAGCAATAGGGGTGATCGGCAGTGCTTTTAGGGTTGAAAATATTTCCTGTGTGAACCTTTTGGGGGTTCTGACTCAAAGGTCAGTTACATAACATGACTCCATACCTTTTGTTATTAATTCTCTTTAAAGAACAGAGTAAAGATGTTTTTAGTTGCTGACTACCATAAACAATATCAGTGCAACCAGTTTTTCATCAACTTAACAAATTAAATCTTCTCTTTTGACAAAGACGCCATATAACATATAGTCATGCATCTTTTAGGGGTTGAAATCAACATGGCTTCAAAAGTTCTTTTAATTTGTGTGTACCTTTAAGGGGTCATTTTCAAAACTGACTGCCAATCACCCCTTCTTGGACAAAGGGAGTACCTCCCCAGGGCCTATTCAGAGTGTCTGTGAGTGTCTGTGATTGCAGAAAGCCATTTGAGAGCTATATTAAATCATTTCTTTTCTAGGGGAAATTTCCTCAAGAAAATACAAAACAAGATGGATATCATTGGACTTCAGCAGTTGATGCTTTTCCTCCTCAGAATGGATATGGTAAGTCAGTGTCATGATGGTTATCTTCCATTGAGGGGAACATTGATGGTACTTCACATGTAAACAAAAATCAACAGTTCACAAGTTTTCATTTCACCACACAGTGTTGAATTTTTAGGGATGTATGATATGATCGGCAATGCATGGGAATGGGTCTCAGATGAATTCAAAACTCCTGGAGGTAGTGGAGAGAAAAAGTTTGTCCTCCGTGGTGGTTCATACTTAGATTCTATTGATGGTGCATTTAATCATATAGCAAGAGTAACTACGAGGTAAGGCTGCAGTTGATTGAACAAACTTTTTGTGACGCCAAGGAAGGTAGGTAATTGCACAAGTAGTTTAGTAGTGTACTGGATCGAGGAGGTGTCACATTTGCTGTTATCACTATCCATCTTTTTTCTAATGAAAGAATGAAATGGCTTTCTTTTCAGAATGGGGAATACTGCTGATGCTGGCTCAGATAATATCACCTTCAGGTGTGCAAAGAGTATACCAAAAGAGGACTTGTAAATATTTTCTAAATGTAGGAATTTTATTACTTGCCTTTTACCTTGAATACAAATTTAGATAAAGACAATTTATCAGTTGAAAATTAATGCTATATTCATAATTATTACATACATTGATTTGTTATGACCCATAAAGCATCTTGTTTTGACTCATTTGCATCAAATTTGAGGAGCACCATAAACACGATAGTCTTCATGTGCAGTGAAGGATAACAAGCTATTGTATTTATGCCCCTCAAGCGGTCAAGAATAAGAAACCAGTGAATATGTGTGGCACTCATTATTCAATGGATCATAATTTGACAACAACTCAAAACTACTTTGGAATCATGAGAACGAATAGAAATGCTTCTCATTTGCTAGTGCAAATCCACAAACATATGAAACTCCAAACAGCAGATTCACCATGGCAGTCTTTTGAGGGATTTCTCTTAGGTTGCCATGGTAACACTCAGAATTCACTCGGTATGTTAACGGAATTGACAAAAGAGGAAATAAAAGAAAAACTGAATGAACAGAAGCCATTACAAGAATAATGACATATGGAAGAAAAAGCAATAAAGTATAAAGTAAATTAGCATTCTTCTTCCCCAACAGAATTGCCATGGTAACGATTCCTGCTTTTTTGTCCGTCTCTAGGTCCCGGATGTTGTTTCTGGGGAAATGAATCACATTAAAAAAAATCAGTCATTTCTGTCGTATTTACTTCTTATTTCCGAAAAAAAAGTTTATCAGCACGTATTGTTTCTCTGTACATTATCGCAAATATCAATGAATTTTTCCTAACATTTATCTTATACTTTGAATTGTTCAAGGTCAGATTTCAGTTTGAAGAGAAATCTCTTTACGGATACATTCACTGTTGAAAATGACCCCAATTAACACCTTTCCTTGAGTAATTTGAAAAAGATAAGAAAAACAAAGTTAATTGATTTGTTGTGTTAACTTACCCATGTAATATGGCTTCTGTATGCAAGGCTAGAGGCAGAGCTAAAACAATACACTGCATCGATAGATCCCCAGTCTGTACGGCAAATGTAAACAAGGTTATGACAGGACCAAAAGCGACGAACACAACCAAGTCTCCTAGAGCCATGTACTTCAATCCTAAACTCCCAGTATAGAGAAACGAAGCAAGAACCCCTGTCAGGAATAGCGGGAAAATGTTACTGAGAGATATCGAGGGATATCCTAGGCAAATGACAGTAAATGATCCAATGGCGACTTCATAGCATAGGTATATCAAGACCTTCACTTCTCGAGGGCTAAGTATTTTCGTGACAAGAGTTTTATCGTCGGATAAAACAGTGTCAATGCCGTTCTTGTAGTCGTATAATGTATTGACAAGATTGCCTGCTGCATGGGTCGCTAGAACCGTCATCATTGTCAACACGAAGCGAGGTATATCAAACATTTCTCGAGATTTCCAAGTTATTACAGTCCCAAGAAAAACAGACATCATTGAAGCTGTAAAAGACCACGGGCGGGCACAATTAAAATAAGATTTTAACTTTTCCTTAACAGAGGGTGAGCTGTGGGATTTTTTCTCTACGGAGAGCATTTTGTCGAGAGAGAGAAGAAGCTCTTAGTTCGTTCAAGTCGAATGAATGAATGAGAATTGTGCCGGAAATTTAAACTGGTTTCTTGAACACACGTGGCGTTAGAGCATTGAAAAGAATCAAGAAAATGAATATTAAATGACGGAAGTTTTTCAGTCGGACTTCTAAATGATATCTGAGCAAATAAGTTCACTTAAAACTAACGATATTAATATTTTCGGCTACTTGAAGGGCAAATAAGGATTGGAAATCACCGAAAACAAATGAACCTTTAGTAGATTCAGCTATTTAAACAGAAACTCATTGGTCAGTCTCAAATACAAACAATCAGTTTTTCGAAATATTTTATTCATCCTTTGTTCTTGTACATGTCTGTTCGCTAATATCTGAATATACTGCCATTATTTTGACCAGAGATTGGTGTTAGACCTCACAACGTCAAGCTTTATAGCAATGGCTGTATATTGCGTTATTTATGTCGATTTTTTTCTTTAAGTCACAGCATAGCATAAATTTATGGTAAAGAAGTTTTTCCTTCCTAATAACCATGTAATAACTGTATAGTGCTACATTTTCAATTCTTATAATCTGCCTAACCTTTTGACGATCGAGTTATATTTTCCTTTTACTAGTAACATTACTAGTATTATTAATCAGGGATTATGCAAAATGTAATGGAACTGAGAAAACTGATTGCAGTATAAAGTTTGACTCATAAAGTATAAAGTTAATCTTCAGCGTTAGCTAAAGTATTGGCAGCCATCTCCATGAGTTTGTCGCAGCTTAAAGTCTTATTGTTGATGGTTTTCTTCAGCCATTTGGTACCTTTAGCAGCCACCATTTCCCACTCATCCCTTTTGTCTTTGAACCTGCAAAACAGACACGATAAAGCCAAGGCGGTTGCCCACACACTTTCCTTGTCAGCTGTCAAGTCTGGTGGACAATCCTTCTTCAGTTTGTCCATCGTCAAACCACAAATGTTGGCTAACTGTGCTGTTAGCTGCCATGAACCAGAAGCTCTTTGTAAGGACACAAGCTGGAGAAAATCGCTGCCTTTAGAACGTTGCCAAGGAGTTTTTGGAGTTTTTCTTACAAAAGCATCAGCGTCTTCATCAGAATCTCCACTGTCCGCGCGATACAGTAAGCTATTATATACCATTGCTGATTTACGTGCTGTGAATAACCTTCCTATCGCCGAACCTGGTGCCAATTGTGCTGTCCCGCAGCGTGGCGCTGCTGACATGGTGAGCAGACATGTTTCACCGCGTCGTAGTCTGGTCATGGGACGCGAGACAGGTTCATGGCTCTCCTTGTCCACAGAGTTGGAAAGGCTTTGAGGTGGGAAACTGAATCCGTTCCTTGTAGAGTACATTCTTGGCGCCTCCTTACGTGCTGTGAATAACCTTCCTATCTCCGAACCTGGTGCCAATTGTGCTGTCCCGCAGCGTGGCGCTGCTGACATGAGCAGACATTCTTCACTGCGTCGTGGTCTGGTCATGGGACGCGAGACAGGTTCATGGCTCTCCTTGTCCACTGCAACAAACGAAGTCAGTTTAGAGATGACATTTGCTGATTTGCTCAGTCTTATAATTCGTTCCTTCTCCTCATTCCTGGTAAAGGCACCTTCTTCCTCTTCCTGATACTGCTTTGCTTGAATCGATGCTTTTGCGGCCAAACGATGGAGCAATTTACTTTCTGCCGATTCTGAAGACAATCCTTCCAAACTGATTTTATGTTTCACACTTTTATTCCCTGATGGAGAAGTTAAAGTAGCAGTAAATTTCATGGAACCAACAAGCTCTTTTTCCACTGAAGGCTTTTTTTTGGCACTAGAGAATGATAAGAATCCATACAAAACCAGGCTTTCGCCACTAAAGATTGACGGAAGCGGATCTGGAACACTTTCAGCACTATATCCTTTGGGTAAGTCCCAGGTTACTCTACAGTCAAGAAGTACTGGCTGCAAGGCATTTTTGAGCATCTTGATAATCTGTGAGTTAACCACCACAATATTAGTGTCAAGTGGCTATCTTTCGCTGGTAGACATGGATATAGCTACTTCAATTAACGTCGCTGAAAAAAATTAAAGCCTAAAATCTTTCATTTATCTTTTGTTTACCATCAAACTTCGCTGTAGGCTATCTAAGAATTAAGGAATATATGTCAAAGTTGTAGAATTTGCAAGCATTCAGTGAGTTTCTTATTGTAATGTCACAAGTGAAAAAATTCATGATTCCGCTCTCAAAGCTTTAGGCTTTTTTCAGTGACAATGTTAAGTGAATTAGCTATATACAAAGTTCCATCATGAGGAAGATGAGGTGTTGTGACACGTTGCTTCTGCGTGCTACACTATTTCTGTAGACCCTACTACAACTGAATTGGTTACCCTTCAATCTTCCTGTCTGCGTTGCAATGTGTAACAAAGATACAAAGAACGAAAGAAAACAATAAAAAAGGGAAAATATAAAACAGACCTTGGCTTGCATTTTGTCTGTTGAGATCACAAAGTCAGCCTTCCCTCTGCCTGCTTTAGCAACTCCTTTCACCAATGCAGTCGATGCACCACTCCCAATCCCAAAAGCAAAACATCTAAAAATAGACAAAAACGTAACGATACCATCTCAATTCACTTACGACCCATAAAACATTTTGTTTTGGCTCATTGGCATCAAATTGTGGGGCACTTGATGTACACAATAGTTATTGTGCAATGAAAGATAACAAGCAAAGGCCCCTTCACAGTTGGGAATAAGACACCAGTAAATAGCTAACCAACCTTGCTTTATTCGCATTTTTTCTTGTTAACTCAATGACTTGCTGTGTGTTACCAACTTCTCCGTCTGTCAAGAGAAACACTTGACGAGGATATCCTTTGATGAGAGGTTGTGAAAACACGTCCTTCAGAGGTCTGAGGATTTCAGTTCCTCCCAAATCTGCTTCCATTGACTGGGCATGAGAACAAGCCACATCCACAGTAGAATCACTGTAAACCTCGCTCTTTTGGAACAACTTTTGAAAGGAACTGCCAAAACCAATCACATTGAAGTAACAATCTTCTGGCAAACTCTTCAAAAACAAAAGAAGTGTTTCCTTGGCACACTTCATCCTTGATCCTCCCATACTTCCACTTCTATCTACAACAAACATGAACTCTCCTCGTTCAAGATTTGCAGAACTGTCAAACTCGGGGAAGAAATTCAGCATGACTACCGGTTTTGACATGAAATCCTTTTCCTCTTTCCAATCTGCTGTCACGCAATCTTCCAGTATCACGCTAGGCTCAAAAGGTTTAGAAGTCGAGACCTGCACCTGAATGTCATCTCTGAATTGGTATTGTTCATCTAGTCGGACACTAGCTCGCCTGTGGTCGTTGGGATTAATTTCAACCTTGAGACGATGACAAGGAGAAGTAATTTCTTGAATAGCAGACGCACACTGCACTCGCAGCTCAAAGTCAAAAGCATATTTTGTGCTCACTGATGCGATAGAAGGCAGTGTCGTACTAACACTTTTCTGGGAGTCACTCGGAGTATACCTAGGATTGAGTACTGTAGGCAACACGAAGACAACTCGTCCTTCTTTCTCTACCTTCAATTCCGTCACAAAGGTAATCTCTACTGTTGCTGACTTTTTTGGAGGCAGATTTCCCACGTTGATTTGAAAGATGTCAGAGCTCTCGTCGCTTTCTTCGAGCAAATAAGCGCTGTAACCACTGCTGATGGCGTCATCGTACGTATCACGAGCTTCTTGTTTTTCTTGTACCTCAGCTATGATGGTTCTTCCATCGACAGTAGCTTGAAAACCGCAGACGGCAGCTTCTTCGTCAAGAGGAAAAACATAGATGGCTTCGATGGGATTGTCTTGGGTGTTGATATATTCCATCGTAGCTGTAACTTCTGCTGTAAATCCAACCAAACTTCCGCGAACTTGAATCTTTTCCAAAGGAACACCACTTCGTCCGTTCTTATCGAGTAAACCGTAAGGAGCCATGATGATCTGTGTAGTTTCAGTAAGATCAAGGTACTTGTGAGAATTCGAACACTTTCTATTTCAGCTCAATGCCCTCAATGCGGAAAAACTTCTGTACGACCCGTGTCGTGAGCGTGTACTTTAATTATTCATTCTTAACTATTTACTTTACGTCAGTGTTATTTGATCCTTTAGCGTCGTTCTGAGC
>JAAAQI020128424.1:0-14060 GCA_011800005.2 Stichodactyla mertensii | reverse complement strand
AACATATTCAGTTAGATCTGAAAAGATCCACCATATACCGGCAGTTTTGTTGTTGGTTCGCCCTTAGTATTATATATAAACCTTTGGCTGTTTTTGAGAAGATAACTAGATCATCTGCATATAATAGACAATTACAGGGTTCGTCGTTTAGCAGTATACCGCTCTTATTTTTGGGGTTCAACTGGTCAGGTAGGTCATGTAAATATAAGTTAAACAAGGTAGGGGAGAGCATGCATCCTTGTTTTTACTCCATTGTGACAGTTAAAGGTTGGAGTTATGAGGATGTCTATTTTTACTGCTGATTTGTCGTTTGTATACATTGATATCAATAGTGTGTGGAATTTGCCATAGCTTCCTACTTTCTTTAGTTTATCAAAGAGCTTTTGTCTCGAAATGCAGTCAAAAGCTTTCTTGAAATCTACGAAACCTGAAAATAGTTATTTTTCTTGTTTGGTTTGCTTTTGACATATTTGTCGATAATGGTCTTTAGTATAAAAATACTATCGGCAGTGCTGTGATTTTTTCTAAAGCCACCTTGCTCTGATTTAATTATTCCTTTCTCTGTTAAATAATCATACAGCCTTCTATTTAGGATAGCTGTGAAAGCTTTGCCTAATGCTGAAAGTAACGTTATTCCTCTGTAGTTTTCAGCCTTTGAAGTATCACCTTTTTTGTGTATTGGAACGATTAAACCGAGATTCCATGATGAAGGATATTGTCCTGAGCTTAAACTAATTTTATTAAATAAAGTTATAAGCAGTGTTTTTATATTATCTTTTCCCTGCAATAAAAGGCACGACCTCCTCTTTCTCCTCCTCGATCCCCCCTCCCCACCTCTACCTGGTCGAATTAACATCTATGGGTGTATTATAGATTACAAACATCCCTGATCATAGTTAGTACTATGCCCTGATGAAACCGATCATGTGCGATGAACGTAAAATTCGACCTGCATGAGGCGTATAATATTAAATCAAAACCTTTTATCGGTTTCACTCTTGTTTAAAATTAATTTTTTTAGTCTTTAGACGGTTGCCCAGGATACACTATAGATGGTTGGCAATGTCTAACACTGATAATGGCAGAGTATCATGATCAAAGATTGTGATTGGGTGAAGTATATTCAGCATCTTATCTTCTTTTTTCTAAGTGCTTCACCGTGAATATTCAACATTTTATTGTAAATACACAAATGTTACTTTGACAGCAGCTATTTTTTGTTTGTTTACTACTTTATTGCTGTAAATTCTATTCGTTTCTTCAGTCATATACTTCTCTGGTTCAGATTCTGATTGTATCAGTCAGATTTTGATTCATCTCATAAAACTGATTCTAGCGCACCTCTGGCCGACGAAACTTGTCGAGTCTAAACTATCCGTTTTCATGTTCGATAGATTTATCTTCAGCGTCGATCCCGACTACTGTACTGTATTTACCCCTCTCTTTCGGATGACATGATATTAGTGGGCTTGGAACGAATGCGGACATTTCAGAAGACTGATGCAGCTCCCGTGGTATCTAGGCAACCATTGCATCATAATGTATTTGTAAACGGCAGCCTTAATCGCTTCTTCCGCTAGATGTTCCCTTCCGCTTTGGTAATTTGAAAAATCAAAAGCGAGATATCTCTTAAATAGATCGATAATGAATTGGAAGTACATTTTTTCTCTTCTAAAATCTGGCATTTTTTCATTTTTTTATAAACAAGGTATTGGATAATGCTGTATCTTTTATTAGAGAGTGATGGTAATTTTGTATTGGATATATTATCAACTCCCAACGATTAAGTTGTTTTGATATTTCGGATTCAATATTATTATCCCTGAAGCACACCAGACTATCCTTTGTTAGTCAAACCTAAGAAATGAAAAGCAACAAACTAGTTTTTTTTAAAAGTATGACTAGGAAATGACGCTCAAGACAAAGGTTATAGTGGCAACTTGAATTGGACCAGCGAAATCTTTCGCTGGGATATCGTTGCTTCAATCAGCTATTTATTGCCGACAAAAAGACTTGGTCTTTTCGATCTTGACGCCATGACAAAAAGAAAATCTTTTTTTAAGGGCACCACTGACTGTCAATTAGTTTTCTCATTGGCGTATTTCTTGAAAAAATCTTCGCTAAGCTGAATACTGATTAAAGATTACAAACCCAAACACGTTAGTAAACGTATGTGTGAATGAAATGTAGAAAAAAGGACAGAAAGGAACTAAATACGAGTCATCGAACTATATGCCCGCTCATTTGCTGTTGTTTGGTTGCTTATTTTTTCGAAATTTCTAAGTATAGAACTAAGACATTAAAAATAGCCGTTCAATTCAAGCAGAAGTGATGAAGTTTATTTTATTTCCGGGATAATTCATTATTTTTATCCAATGGTAGATTATTAAAACCAGAGACATCCCGTGGGCCATATTCCCCTAAAAAATCCCATATGTCAGCGTTTCAAAATCGAAGCCATTGTCTGATTCCATTTCATATGGATCGGCCATGATACTGGTACAATTCCCCTACAAAGACTTTGAGCCATCTGAAAGAAATAACACTTGGGGGAATATTGGAGGGATTGAATTTTTGTAATCGCGGAGGTCGGGAAACTGGTGACCAGTTGAAAGCAGGTGGGAGGAGAAGAGTGCGCATGTGTAAATCATATGGAACAAAAAAAGAATACATGTCACAAGCGCTACAAGTCTGAATGATTTTGTGTTAGGGAACAGCTGATCGAACAGGGGCCATTTTCGATTCTGAGGATAATAACCGAGCCATCTTTTGGGGTTTAAAATATAATGTACGACGAAGACCATGATGTGGATGATCTAGACCGACTTCTGGTGTGTCCTTACGACGAGAATCACCGTGTGGCCGCGACACGAATGAACCACCATTTAGTCAAATGTAGAAAGAACTATTTTGTGAATGAGACTGAAAAGACCATATGTCCTTTCAACGCTGAACACGTAATTTTTGACCAAGAGATTGAGTGTCACAAAATGGTTTGCCCCGATAAGCCCGACTTTGGGGCCGAGGAGAGTCAAGACAGCGATGGGAAGAGACCTGTAGACAAAAGCGAAAAGGTTGATGTTGGTGAAGCCGAAGAAGCGAAACCCCACATGAACAGTAAGTCGGATCCTCGAACGGATGAGACCGGATGTATAAACGGATTAAAAGTAGGCGGTTTGAAAAACTACAATACAGTTTCGAACGCCGAGGAAGACACCGTCGTGGCACTTGAAAACGGCGAAACAGTCGAGAACGGTGAGAAAGAAGGAACGCATGGAAGTGTCGCGAATGACGAGAACAAGTGTGACTTCGAAGATCGGTCGGTGAATGCGGTTTCACACATGGCCGGAATCGAGCCACAAGATGACAATATAGCAATTGAAAAGCAATTATCACAATCAAATGGTGACGTCCCTTCTTCGGAAAATGGTCTTCTGGACAAAAACAACATGAATGACTGTATCCAAGAGCACTTTGATTACAAGAAATATGCGCCTTCCAAGGAGGAGAAAGAAGAATTCCTCAAACTCATTAAACAACACAAGGAGGAGCAAAACAGTCTAGAAGACAAGGACGAATCATTCAACCAATCCTACACTGCCCAAACTTGGCAACAGAATTATACATATATTACCCCACCATATCAACCCAACCAACCCTACCAAAATCCAGGCATGTACAATACTGCCACCTACATAGCGTTCCCAAATGGGTACCATCCAGTGATGGGCAACATGAATGGCCAGTCACCATATCCTACACATTATACATTTCAAGCACCCAATGGGCCTGCACACCAGTATATGCATCAACCAATGCCAGGGGTCGGATACGAGTATGGCCCTATGTACTCACCACGCCACCAGTATCGTCCACCTTACCGACGCAGGAATTACCATCACAACAACCATTCACACAACAGGCATATGCATAATGGCTATCATAATCATAATTACTATAATGGTCACAACCATAACAGTAACCATGGCAACAGAAATTACCATGGCCACTACAATGGTTATTATTCCAACAACCATGATACTTACAGCCATACTGATACCGATTCCAATAGTTCAGCCTCTGGACATTCAGATATTGGCACAACTGAACACAGTACGTATAATGGAACTGCTCACCAATCTGACAACCACCGACCACCTAGAAATACCAGGAGGACCAAGTATTCCCCAGCAAGCAAAGGATCTGTCAGCCTGGAAAAGGTTGTTCACATAATCACTGACTCTGATGGAGAATCCAGTCTACCAAGCATCAATGGCAATGCTTCAGACCTGTCTCCAGAGCCCAGCGAAACCTGTGAAATCAGTCTTGCCAAGAAAGGCGAGAAAGACAAAGTTGTGCGCAAGCTGAGAAAGAAGTTGAATGAAATCCATATTCTTGAAAACAAAAAGAACTCAGGGGTGAAAATGGACTGTGACCAATTGAAAAAGCTGACCAGAAAGAAGGAACTAGAAGACGAGTTGGCTGCTCTAACAGTTGATTGACCAAACCTCTAATGGTCTAAAATAGTAAGTGATTTCCTTTATTTTTCTCAATCAATAATAATTGCAACGTACAGTTAACCAATTTTGTGATCATGAAAGCTTTAAGACCAGTCTGACTTAATGTTGTTCTTTTGGCAGTCCATGTCCATGTATCATATTTCATTCTCTATTATACACATCTTTTCATAATTTACATTTTTCCAAAATGGTTAATTATTTTTATGATTTTTGTTATTATATTTGTAAATATTAAATTCATTGAGGTATTCAGTGGTATTCACAATTTTATTCTATTACTGAGCATCATATTCATATTTTTATGTGTATAGTTTATCTTCTAAGTGGTAATCATTTATTCAGCTTAATGTCGATCTTTAATATAGATTTAACAGATAGACCAAATTTACCTCTGTCATCAACAGAACAAAAAAATTAGAAAAGTCAATTTTTAAAAATATTTTAAGAAACAGTATTAGAATGTATGAAAAGCATTTTTTATTTTGTTGCTTCTTTTATTTTAGTTATTTCTTTTTACAGTTTCCTTCCTCAAATTTGATGAAGCTGTGTTGACTTCTGTGTGGGGGAAGATATGGCTGTGTTGATTTAACCCAGACTCAATGCCATTATTTTTCTTAGAAGTGCTTAAATCCCTTAAGACAATTCCATTTTGGAGATTTCAATTTGTTCATATGTTAAGATAGTGTCTTTGAATGAAGTCTTTTAGCTTTGTGCCAAATTCATTCCCATTAATGTAATGAAAGAGAAAAAAAATTTCATTTATGGAAAAATGAGTAGGAGGTTGTGTGGGTTTATTGCCTTGTTTGTACTTGTAATTGTGACTTTGACTCATTTGTGATTGAATATTTAATTAGAATTTTTTCTTTCATGTCCTTGGATTAGACTTTTCATGAATTTAAGAAAAACCATTGTGGTACGTCCTCTCAGAGCCTCATAATAATGTTATGTTTTTGTATTGATTTCACATCTCATCAAAAACACTAAACCATATTGATGTTGCCAAATCTATTTTAGCACAAAGCAAAATATAATTAATGTATCTTGAATTCAATTCCCTAGTGATACTTAGGACATTTGTTCCTGGTGTTTCTAATACTGAAAAAGAAGGGACTGATTTGGTGGCAAATATTATAGTAAAAGTAAGGCTACCAAAACAAGAAGAATTCCAGATCAGAAACAATCTTTTCCTTTAATTACATTGATAATTTGGTCAATATTTTATAACTTCTTAAAGGATTTTGTTATTACATCATAAATCTTAGCCAAAGGAAAAACTCTCTTGAGAAAAACAGGTTATTCATGACTTTGAACAATATTGAATAAATTGTAATTTAATTTTTTACTAGATTAACACTAAGTGAATCCCCACCACATAAACAGCATCTGATAGTCATTTGATTTTAATATTTTAAATAAAAATAGAATTATAATACCTGTTTTAAAGAAGAATGTGTTAAACTATAGGGCAAACTTTTTGCATGAAATTTAGAGGTACAGTAGCTGTGAGAATAGAGATTCCTGAAAAAATTAAATCAATACTTACTGGCTCTGGTTTTAGCATAAGAATATAACCCTTCTCCTGGTAAAACAGTTGCATAATAGCAGGGGAGTATTTTGATTGCCGGTTTTGATTTTTTTCATAAATTTAATTCATTACGTTTTAATTATAATAATGAAAAACAATTTGAAAGTTAGTGAAATAGTAGTAGTTCGAAGTAATAAGAAAGTTTTCAGGTTTAAAAGCACATTTTGTGAGTGTTTTACTGTTGCTATAGGAGATAACCAACAGGACATTATCAGTTGTATGTTTTTCATATTGCTGATGATATTTATGAATTATTTGTTCTTAAATGAGTCCAAACTTGTACAAATAAACCCATGGTAACAAGGATCAGGAGTTTTTATTGAACAGAATTAAGGGATATTCTTCAATAATTACTAAAGTACCAAATGTACATACCTGTATCGCATACACCCTATGCCAAATAAAGCAATGAATAAGGAATAATCCTTTCTGCTCAGCTGCTCAAGTCATAACAACCAGCATTCTAAAGAGCATGCTGACTGACATTAGTAATAAGCAAAATTTGAGTGCCCTAGCATAAATTACCTGGGAACTAGTCACAGGAATTTAAATTTAGAAATTCTATGAGAAACATAGCTGAGGGCTGACCAGCCTCTTTGCCATGTTTTTGGCACTATTTTAAATGCTTACAACTTTGGAACAATTTATCATCATGCTCTGAAACTGCACATTTACTAATGTCTACCTGTATTATGTGAAGAGAAAATATTTACTGTGAAAATTGTTGCATTACAACCTGTATCATCATAGATTTGGTTGGAGTTTTGTACTTTTCTAAGCCGTCAATCATCATTTGGGGCAGATTTTATTCAAATTAACCAATGATTTCCATGGATTCACATAACTCCTGCCCCCAAAGATGATTGACGGATCAGAAAAGTGCAAAAATTCAACTAACATTACAATAATAAAGGTCATGATGCAACGATTTTCAAAGTAATTCATTAAGCTTTCCATTTTGCAAATTAGCAGTGGACATAATTGCACAGGCTCTATTTATGTGCTTGTTGATATTAGATATGGTACTTGACTTTAAACTCTAAACTACTACACTATATTAATAAAACCAAATTCATTGTAGCAGCCATACAGTAAGGAAACTGTGTTATTATTATATTCTTTTTTGTTAGGTGAATTATTCAAACCACCGCTATTGATCATCACCCTACCCAACAGATTTGAAAGGTTAAAAATCAAGTTTCCCTTAGCAGTATCCTGTAATGTTGCATTTGTCACACATAACTATTGGAGTTACGATTACAATGCTCATGAGTTACCTAGACCATTGACTCAGGATACATACCCATCATTGGTCCAAATTCAAGTGAATGCACCAACTAAACTACCTACAGCTGCAGTGACTTGGATAAACAGCAAGGTATATATTTTGTTAGAAATAATATTGTATGTAAAGAAAGATATTAACTGACTGAACGTTTAGCATGGTGATGTTATTCAAAAATTAACATAATTGTTTCAGCTAAATGAAGAATCAAAGAAGAGTTGAAAATTTGGGTGTCAGAAATTAATTTTATTTATTAATCCATTCATCATGCTAAATGTACATAGATATAACACTTGCAAATTTATTGTGCAGGTGAGTAATTTAAAGATCATAAGCTAAAATTGAGACAAAACATTATTCAATTTGTTCACCAGGGTCAAATAGTAAAATGCTAGTTCAAACTAAAAACTGAGATGAAATTATAATTAACTGAGCTTCTTAGTTAAAAATTATGAAATGCAAGTCAACATGCAATATTGCTAAAAGTTTATCATCTCAGGTTGGGCACTTAAGCTAAGTTGATATCAGGATTTTGTTTATGAATTAAGGATTCTGTTTGTTAAAAGAGCTGGGCTACCCAACCGTATGTACGTATTGTTATAATGTATGATAATAATTGTAAATAAAAATGCATGCATTTCCTAGCATATAAAATTAAATTAACTATATAGTACTTATTAGATTTGTTGAACAATTATGTGCTTCAGGTTATAAATGTTTTTCAAGCAAAGTAGTGAACAACATTTTCCTGTTATGCTCAGAATAGGACCTATTGATACTCACTGCAGGAAGTATTTTATCTGCATTATTTCTTTTAAGTACAACATAGAATAACACTGTGTGTAAAACTAAAAGAAATGGTTCTTTAGATTTAGCAATCTACAAGTTTGTGTGCAAGAGTAAATTCATAAAACAAGAACTAAATATATCAGTATGTATTGTCCTGTTGAAAATGAGATGTATTGGACGTTAAAATGTGAATCCCTTGAAAGGAAAATAGTTTGTCATGTCCTAGATGTTTCAATTATAAATTAGAAAAAGGAAAATTGTCTTCTTTCCTATTTAGGTACATTCTGTGAATTTATAAATGCAATATTTTTGTTTACAATGAAATCAAAAACAGTCAGATAACATCACCTTATATTCTAATTGTCAACAAAAATTTACTTTCTTATTACTAAGGTGCACTGAATTTGGTCCACTAACTCAATTGTAAGGAATTTGTTCTATTTATCCAACCAAGATCCAAAAAAGTATTTAAAATATACTTTGATTAAATCATCAGCATCAATGAAGGATTGTTTTTGACAAATACTTACACTGGTACACCTCACCATTTAATTCCTAGATTACCAGTGACTACCACCTCACTTGGCTTTCTGTAATTCATATTGGGTCAGTGCATTTGATTTTTGTACCCTTTGGGACAAAGGATTGACCATGGAAATCTGGTTGGGGGAATAGAAATCCTAAAAATGATAAATAAAAAATCTTCTAGGTATATGAGAAGTGAATGTTCCCAAAAATGTGTAAATCTTGGAGGTCTTTTAAATATGGTCTGTTTTCCTTAGAGTTAAAGGTTCAGTGTATGTACCAATATTGAAAATATGCAGGAAATTAGAAGAAAATAAGACCTCAACTAGAGGAAACAAAAATTGAATGCAATGTCCTATTTGCGGTGTGGCTAGGATTGAGTTTAAGATAATAACAGACCCTCTTAAATTGCAATTAACATACACAGATTGTACCGTAATATAGTCATATACAATCTCTGTCAGTCTACTGTGGATTTTTAAGTATCCTACCAGAAAGAACCCAGACAACCTACTGTTAAAGCTATCAATGACTTACTAATATCCTACTCATACAAACTTCTTATGTATCAAAATTATTAACTTTTTGTGGATTTTTTCTTTACTCCAACACTTTATTCATATTTCTCATTCCCACCATCAATCTCTCTTTTCAAATTTGAGAGTTTATCATAAATGAAATAAAAAAGGATTAATATATTGAGACTAAATTGTACAGACAATTATATAGCCAGGCAGGCAATAGGACTAAATGACAATGTTGTTCTGGTAATAGTGATTGAAGAATATAGTACCTTCATCTACCTGGCACCAGCTAGTTGGCTGACAAACCACCTAATTATCATCAATGTATAATAAACCACCTAATTATCATCAATGTATAATAAACCACCTAATTATCATCAATGTATAATAAACCTCTTCACTATTTCTTGCACCCTAATATCATTGACAAAGGTGGGTAAAATAAGCTCAATTTCCAGTCGTGCTGAGTCAACAACTTGCAACAAACAACAACTGCCATAGCAAAGACTGATCCCACATTATACTGCCTGGCTAGAATTTATCCAAAAATGCATACAGTAACTGACTATACATTTAAAGTACAATGAATTATATTTAAGACACCAAGTGTTTACCAATTGAAAGTTTAATGGAGAATATTATATTAAATTCAAAGTTCAAAGAGTTGGTTTATTGGAGTTACAGCAAAAATTGTTGCATTGTGACCTGTATAAAACCTAGTAACTTTAGTTAGATTTTTCTTTTCTGATCCATCAATCATTGATTATTTGGGATAGAGGTTGTTCACATCAACCAATGATGTTTATGGATTCACAAAAGATGTTTGATGGATTAGAAAAGCTACATTAATACAGGTATGATAGGATAAGTTACGATAATACAGGTCATGATGTAACAATATTCACTGTTAAGTCTATATTTAGTTAAAGTTATGAAGGATTTATTAGCTTCATCAATTTTCTTTTTCTTTGTGGTTTAGCATGATGCATTATCAAAGACACAAAATTAATAAAAGAGCTTGTTCTATTTTTCAAACCTCTCCCATCTGTAAGAAGCTAAAAGCAAAGTTAATATATTGCACAAACCTAAGTATGTGTACAAAGCAGTTGATCATTTGTACTGTTTGGTCTCCCTTGCTAGTATAGACCCCTTGCAGCAAATCCCAACACAGTTGCATTTGATTATAAAACAATAAAAACTTTGAAATATTACATGGCAAGCCAGTCCACATGTAAATGGAACAATTTGATTGGTTCTTGAAGTGGCCAGAATCCTGCAGTTTAGATAGACCATCATTCAGGACTGCTCACTATGATGTTCTAAAAATTGAAATTTTGATCTTTATTTTGACCATTATATAAAAACGTAATTGCCTAAGGCTGTTCAATCTGGATAGGGGGATACTGGTCATGTTTTTTGTAAGCCTTGCTTATGGCTCACCCATGCCTCTGGAACTCATGCTGGATTAACAGCCTCTATGTAAGAACAGGCCACCATTCCCAGGAGAGTAAAATTCAATTGTTTTCTCCTAAAATTGATATGACTGGGGAGTCTAGCAAGGGAGTCTATTTTTGATGCTAGCCATCGTTTGCAGAGGAAAATTAGTATAATCATGGTGTCTAATTCCTGGGTAATAGATTTATGTTGTACATTGTGTTGGGCATGAGGTATTCATGTAGGATTCTTTCCAAGCCTTCATCCATTAATGAATACAGCATTTTATTCATACCATACTATGCAGTTACATAACTGCATCAGCACTACCCTCACAACTGTATAACAGCATAGACATTTCACTGTAAAGTGCCAAGAAATGAACACATTAATTTGAATCAGCCCTGATTAATATATTTATATTTATTATTTTCAAATATTTACTTAATATAGTAACAGAGTCCTCTATTTTCTTTAATCATAAATATGTGGAATGCCAACCAATCATGTGTTCCAAGACGTGGTAAAATGCAAGGCATGTACTTGTACTTACATTGTGACTGCTATAACCAGGGGCACCTACAGTTTTCAGTCAATCACAGGCCTAGTCTTAGACTGGGCCTGTGATTGGACAAAAATGTTAGGTGGCCCTGATTATAGGGACAGCACTGTAACTGACACAAAAAGTGTTGTTTCCATTATTGAATGTTTCCAGTCATTATGACATGTACAAAGGAAAATTAACGTGAATGACAAAGGAAAAGCAACACAACTTATTCTATTTTTAAGTCATAATTAAATAAGCACTAGAAATATGTTGTATTGGGTATGTCTTATGCTGTAAAATAACTTAAGAATGGATCTTAACTTTACTGGTAACAAATCAAGACAGTGTACTTTCTGTGGGATGCTGCTGTTCCCTACGAAATTAGAATTCTAACAAGTTTGAAGTATTGATTTACAAAATTTGTATCCAGTTATAAAATCATTGTTTTCTTAATCAAATCAATGTTAAAATCGATTCAAAGCTTTGGCCATTTGAAGGCAGTTGCTGAGTAAAAAAGAATCATCATTTACAGTTGAAGGATCAAATGAATGAGCACTACAATCAAACCATTAATCAATCATGATTGTTGATGACAGAACAATTCAATATTGACTGAAAATGATCATCTATTATGACTACAGTGAACTCCCTCTAAGGTGGCCACCTTCTGACCAGCTATTAGTGTCCACCTTAGACAGGTGTCTGTCTTACATAGGTGTCCACATTGAGGGAGTTCACTGTATTGCCACAATGCTTAGCAGTGAGAATGGCCTTCATAGCTGATGCCCCCAGAAAATCAGAGAAGGAAGAAAGGGTGATGAGTGCTTCTTTCTCCTTCTCTGCTCTTATCAAAATTAACCCTACTCAGGCTACAGGCTACGGAATATTTCTTGATACCAGCAATAACAAGGCAAGCAAGCACAGTTATTGATTCAGTATTAAACAGGACATAAGTCATAAGCTTGCTGCAGTAATGACCCTTTTGATTTAATCTTGATATGTTACCAGTAAATAAGTAATAGCATGCAATAGGTAGTATCTGTTACTGCCAACAAAAAGTCATACGTTTACTCATAGCAGTTCTGGACTTGCATCTGACTGAAAATCAAAGAATTGAGTTTTAAAAGAGGATAACTGAACCATATTTTCAATTTGTTTGTGCTGTATTGATAGACACAATTACCCACTTTAAGCTGATCATGATTGTTAAGATTGTGATGGATTCTTTGTGACTGGTTCAAGATTGTTAGTTCCAAATAACGTATGCTTGTTCTGATTGGCTGACAACACACTGGTTTATTTTTGATAGTTGATCAATGGTTCTGTAATCCTCAGGGGGGAGGGGTGAAAACCTGGTTGTGATCTTGTCAGGTGTCATACCTCCCTCTGTTTATTAGCAGAACGATGTTAACATTCTATAGATGTAACCAGGATTGTGTTATGTGTCTATTTATTTTGTTAACATTGACTGTCGTATACTGACTTAATGTTGAAAGTAATGGTAGAATAAAGAATGCAAGACCAGAATATGACTGGCTGGCTGGTTGCCAATATTCTTTTCTCATCTCAATCATGTTTAATTTCCTCTTCCTTCTGACACGGAATCAGTAGGGTTAACTAGGGTGATGGCATTTAACCCGTGAAAACAAAAACTAATAGTTAAAGTCTGATAGACAAATAGACACAAAAGAAAACGATGGAATTATGCCTGCTAATCTATATTAGACTAACTATTTCACGGGTTAAGTGCCATCACTCTATACCACACTGTCCTCTTCTAGTAAATTATTACCCCCCATCCCCACCCCCACCTTCAAAAAACAAGACACACCCATTTCTAACAAAATCCTCAGATGGAATAGATCCTGACCCTAATGACGTTTCATACTACCACAGTCGTTTTCAAAATCTATTTTCATATTGAAATGTTAAAACTCTCTTGAGAATACCAAGACAGTGAAAATTACAATGACAAAAAAGCAACCGAAAGGGATTCCTGGGAGTGTAGGTATAAAACGTCATGCTTAAGGCCTATAGACCCCTTGCACATTTAGTCAGAGCAGCTCAATCTGGAGGACAAAACAAAAGACTTTTGCTCTCTTGAGAGCTAGAATCCATTGTTTTGTCCCCCAGATGGAGCTGCCTTTTGACGTGCTGCAAGGGGTCTATATGGGAGATGTCCACAGATCTAGCCTTGGCTTGGCTTGGCTACCCTCCCCCTCTCCGAGAATTAATATTGTTTCGGTCCTGTATCGGCGTAATGTTTTCTCATTTTATGTCGTGTCATTCCCTTGGGTTTCGTCCGAACTTATGCTTTTTCGTTTGAAAACGTATACACTTCGATGCGCTTTGACCTTGCGTCCACACTGAAATACGGTGGCCAACAGGTGCAATTCACAAATACAAATTTAAATTCACAAATACAAATTCAAATTCACAAACACAAACACAAATTCAAAGTCACAAATACAAATTTGAAAAAACATGAACGCAAAGTTTATCGGCCCATAAGTGCAATACACAAACAAAAGTTGGAAATACGCAAATACATCTATATGTAGCGCGCGAAGGCTGGAACGAGGTTCCAAAACGAGGCCGTACGATGGAGGCCTGAGTTCTAGCATCAAATTAAATATGGCGGACGAAGAAGAAGCACATATTGTTACTTTCACGAGGACTATGAATATAAAACCATTTGAAGTTTTCTTGAGAAATTCCATAAGACGTTTCTAACGATTGTAACATTATATCACTATGACGTCAGCTCATGTGAGCACCCCGCACAACAGACTCGCATATTCAGTAGTCTTAGTATTCTTTGTGATCTATGATTCTGGTAATACACGAATAA
>JAAAQI020128413.1:236-14061 GCA_011800005.2 Stichodactyla mertensii | reverse complement strand
CGTGTTTGAAGCTGTTCAATAAACTCGCAGATCGTGTTTTATCAGGTCTAAAACCTGATAAAACACTCCTGCTCGTTTATTAAACACCACATAGAAAAGACGCTATATAAATCATTAATCTTTAAAGAAACTCTTATTATGCCACTGATATGTCAAAACACTGTCACTAAAAACTGACTATTATCTCACAGTAATTCTGTCAAAAAAATTTTTCAATATACAGCTTAGACTTTAGACTTAGAAAAACTATTTCATAGGTTGTTCTTGCCTTTTTTTGTTCTTGCCTAAGGAGATACATGTTACTTGGTGACAGAAATGAAAGTGCTGTCCCTTTATTTACAGAGACTAAAATTCTAGCTATCACCTTGTCATATGTTGAAACAATAAGCAAATCTTATGTATGATGTGATTAACAATATTGCTCCTAATGTATGTAATATGTTTACCTACATCAAGGATATTCATTCATATAATGAGAGCTGCTGCTTCCACAATTTTTATACTAAGTATTCAAGGTTGAGTATTCAAGGTTAAGTATTCAGAAAAATTCTTTCTCTTGTTTTGATGTAAGATTGTGGAACGGAAAAACAATACCAGTAAGTGTTAGAAACTTGCCAAAAAAGCATTTTAAGTGTGAAATCAAACGAAGTTTATTTGGAAGCCTGAATTATGATGGATATTTCATGAATATCAATCATTTTTGTTTCCCTAAATATGTATAGGTACATTGTATTTTTCTAAGACAGTAATTAGATCAAGAATTTTTGTCAATCAAGACTAGCTTAGCATTTGTGGGTAAGTATGTATTGTAAATAAATTGTATCGTATTGTATTGGTGATGAAATTAACAAGACAATGCTAAGAATGTTTTTTTTTACTATCTTTTTGGGTCTCTCAATATTATCCTATTGATAGAATATTGTTATACAAAGTTCTGATGCATTTGCATATATATGCATGAAAGACTTGGGTCTGGTAATGATCTATCTCTTATCACCTATGTTACTTGGCTATCATGAAGTAGGAGTAAGACAGTAGCTTTACAGTGACATATTGCCAATTAATAAAAAATACTGTCAGTAAATATACTGTAAAATGAATACATTCAAGCAGGATAGGGAGTTTTCATTTTCATTCACAATGTTTAAGTACATGTACCTGTTGGTAGAGGACATCTCTCACTTTATGCATTGCTTCAAGCTTTCTAAAACCAGAGAGGACGCTGTCCAAAGTAGGCAGACTAGACAGAAGAGCTGAAAAAGTCACAACATTTTATTGAGTAATGAAATAGTTACAGAAAAAGGAATCTTCACTGAGGGGGAGGGGTCTGGATGAATAATAGGCCACTTCCGAGATATACTTTGCTTGTCACGCACAAAGGTTTCAGTACAAGGCTCCGTGCTAAATTAAATTTATTAATTTCAGTTGTCACAAATCACTGAGCATTTTGCACAGAGCCTCATACTCGAACCCTTGTACTTGACAAGCAAAGCATATCTCAGAAGTGGCCTATTATATGACAGATATAGCAAGGTACATGTACCAGTAGTAAGAATTAGTCATGATAATGTTACCTTGTTTTCTCATTGTACTGGAATTTGAAGCCAATGCCACAGCAAGCTGGCACTTAACAAGAAGAAACTGGGCACAACACTGAATGTAAAGTGACCCTGAAAAATAATGCCAAGGAACCAAGTTAATGTAGTTGAATCACTACCTTACAATTGTTGTGAACTACAATGTATACACAACATACTGTAAGGTGTTAGTACATGTAAGTGGTCCACCAACCACTTCAGGGGCAGATCCAGGATTTTTTGAGGGGGGCAGGGGTATACATACCATACAGTAAGGTGTTGGTAAGTGGTCACCTGACCACTTCAGGGGCAGATCCAGGATTTTTTGAGGGGGGCAGGGGTATACATACCATACAGTAAGGTGTTTGGTAAGTGGTCACCTGACCACTTCAGGGGCAGCCCTCCCTGGATCTGTACTTGTTAGCAAATTGAAGAAGACATGGTACTGTAAATCAATTAAACATGCCTCTCAAATTGCTAGTTTTGATATACAGCTATCTCAAAAAAGGTTGCACCGAAGGTTTTGCATGTTGCATGTTGCATTTTGCATGTTGCACACCAAGACCAAAATGTATTGTTAGTAGATCATATGTAAATGATATCAGCATGCAGAAGAAAATATGCTGACTCCATATTGCGAAGAGCTGCACTGAAAAGATATTTGGTTCACATTGCCAATAGTGCATTTCAGCCTCAGTATGCAACATGCAACCTTTTTGAAATAGCTGTATATGACTGTATAAGCAGCCTTAGTAATTTTAATTTTTTTACCATGAGATAAAAGATGAACCATGCTGGTTTTGACAAGCACCAGAGCTTTAGCAGGTAAACCTAAAAGAAGCTGATAACAGAATGAGACAATGAGATTGTATCCCTCATCCATAATACTTCTTTTGCTACAGGAAGGGAATGGCAAACTGTAAAGTATATGGATGGCCAATTGTCCAGGAAAAAATTTAAATATATCTCACAGAAGTGTATCAACTTGTTTTCAGAGAAGCACATTTATAAATGTCTAGAAACTATAAACTAAGACAGTAATTTAGCATAGAGTCAGTATAACTCCAAAAGGCATTGAAAATTGCAAACAAAATCTGGAACATTTTAATTTTCTGACCTGCAAATGACCAATACACATAGAGGCTAAGGCAGCTGTGTGGTCCAAATAATGAGAACATGCAAGGGTGAGACAGTCCAGCAGATGAGGCATAGCTGCAAGGGGATTCCCTGACACTGTGTACAGTTTACACAATGCCAACAAAACACTGAAACAAATCACATGTCATATGTACTGTACAATAGGTCAATAAAATGACTTTTGGAGGGAATATTGTATATTTGTAGTGTCATTTGCAGCCCAAGCACAGCAAGGGACGCAAATGGCACTACAAGGTTGCAAATAAACAATATTCCTGACAAAAGTCATTTTATTATGATCATTATTATCAATAAACAAGGCCAAACTATAAGTGGCTAAAATCCATTGGATGATGAACCAAAAAATAATCACCAGTAGGGCCGATAATGCATTATCAGCCCACTCAAGTCATTTGCAATCTGCTGAGCATGTGTTTCCAAGAGGGCAGTTTCCTGTTTGGCCAAATATATTGGTAATAATGAGGCCTAAGGGACTGGTCATAAAGTAAAGGGGTGGATCGCAATGTTGAACTTTTTGAAAGGTTTGGGCTGTCTATAAATCTGTACTTTAAAGAGGGTGGGCATAGAAACTGGGCAGGGGTCATTACTTTTTTGACCTCATTTTATACTGGGCCAGCAAATAAAGAGTTCCTTCACTTTGTTATTAAATGTACCATTTACAGTATCTAATATAGTAAACAAATCTTACTTTGTGTGATATTCTGCTTTTGACTTCTGTCTTTCATCAATATTTGTTTTTGTATTATTTCTTCAATTGTAAAAAGAGAAATATGTTAGATATCAAAAATATAGACTGAAACTCTATTTTAATTTGTGAGTTATTCTATTAGTAAGGGTCTTCCAGAGGACATGTTGTTATAAACACTGGCCTTTGTTCAGCAATCAGTAACTGCAGCCTTCAATGCACCTCGAGGGTTACTCCACAGACTGTAGATTAATTACAGTACATGTACCTGCAATCTTGAAGAAGTTTTTGTAGAAGTGGAAATGCTTCGGCTATGCTTCCCTTGTGTATCAGGTTCAATGCAGACCTAAAACATGAAACATATCTGATGAAGGTGATGTTAATTACTTGTGACCTGTGATGATAAATTGTTGACAGCACTTGCAGATGGACCATGACTATCCTGCAAGCAGAGTCTTTTTACCTCCTCCACAGGTGACTCTTCTCACAGAGTAGACCAATGACATGTTAGTAGTAACATTGACAATACCTGTAACAGGCTTCTGTTTCATCCAGAGGAGCTAGCTTTATAACAGCTTTTTCTGCTTGTTCTATTTGACCTTTCTGTAAAGCTATATCATGATCAATGAGAGCTTCTGTCTTCATCCACAACTACAGGAATTGAAGAAACAGGCACATTAAAAATAGAACACAGGGGGTGCAACAACATAATTGACAACATCCAGTGACAATTGACAATGATTGGTGTTCAGTCATTACAATTGATTGCCAAAATTTTGTACAATGGATGGAGTCTGACAATGATGACAGTCTATCCAAAGATACCAAAGACAGGACATGTCTGGGTATGATAATCAAATCTTGAATTGTCTGTTGACCACAGTCAGTACCTTTGACAGAGAAGTTGGTTGAGGAAAACAGTCTTTGCAGAACTTGATTATTTCAGAGGCCTCTTGATACATACCCTTTGCAATATTTATAAATAATTCAAACAAAATTCATAAATTGGTAATGGTGATGGTAATAGTAATGGTGGTCAAGGTATTGGTAAATGTAGTAGTGATGCTGCTAGTTATGCTACTGCTCTGCTGTAGTGATGTTGGTACTGGTGATGTTGGTACTGGTGGTTTTGGTGCTGGTGGGTGGTGATAGTGGTGGTGCTAGTTATGATGGTGCTGGTGCTGGTGCTGAGAGAATGTCTATTGTGCGGGTTCAAGCCCCAGCCGAACCAACACTCAGGATCTTAAAATAACTGAGGAGAAGGTGCTGCCTTTGTAACTACATCTGCAAATGGTTAGACCTTCACGTCTAACAGTCCTGTGCATTTGAGTATAAATTATTTAATATAGAATTTGTACATAAATGCAAAGCAAAGCATACAAGACTGATCATTCCTTACCTGATCAGCATGTATTTTAGCCAGATTGCACAAAGAAAGACAAGAAGCCTCTCCATTTTGTACATCATCATTGTTTTGTTGATCATTAATTGCTAAAATACCCTGTCGTTGATTGTTGTGATTAAGTTGTAGCTGATTGAACACATTGGCAATATGACTGAAAAGAAAATGTCAAAAGATAACTAACAGTCAGATGAAATTACCAAATGCAACAAGCTATAAAATCCAAGAAATCCATAGCATACAGCATATGTTTTGTTCCTACATACCATTTCCCATAACACTGCCATATAGCTGCATGCTGTGCATGGGCCACAGCTGTAAGGTCTTGTAAAGAGTTTTGGGAGTTGATGACATTGATGTGTGACATCGCTAGAAATACCCTGCAATTATACCCCAAACAAAAAAACATTTTAAATAGTGTCTCACTTTTTGTCTGACATGCAATGGCATAGCATTTTTTTAAAAAAGTTATGCAACTTAATGTTCAAAATACACGTACTTTAACTTTTTAAATCATACTATATTTAGAAATGTGACACCTTCTCATGTTCATGTTTGTATCAGACAGGTGTAAGTCATCTCCCTCCCCCCCCCCTCCCATGCATATACATTATAATCATAATTCATTCATGTGTAATATTACTCACTTTGGTGGAGGAACACCAGTGATTGCATCATGTCGTGCATGTGTCAGCATACTCAATGATGTTAGGTACTGCAATAAATAAGCAATTATATAATTATTGTGTGTTTAGACTAGAGTGTTAACCTAGGTTGAGTTAGATTTTCACAATGGCCACTTACTGTATTATTTAGCATTGTTTCAACATGTCTAACTTTGGTCAAACTTCAAACACCCAAGACTAAACATGGCCTAATAAATAACCCTTTAGTCGAGTACATGTAGTAATTTTTGGAATGAAAATTCAATCATTCGAGACAATGACAGTGTTAAGATTTTCAAATTCAACTCACAGGTAGCTTCAGCTCTGCTGCTCTTGAGACAAATCTGTCTAAAAGTACTGTGGCCTGTTGGCTTCCCTCTTGCTCTAGTCTGTACAGCCAAACCTAGACCAAAAGAAACAAACAAACATGTTATTTTATTTTCAAAATTTAAGTTAAAAGAACTGTCAAAACACAATCTTTGGTGAAATTATAGAATAATTTTTATATCTTTAGTCCATGACCTGCATATTATAGCTCAACAATAAATGCATAAGCATTTCTAAGTGACAGAAATATATTAAACTTAAGATTGTATGTGTCAAGATGGAGGCAAATAAATGTAACATTCCTGTAACTCACTAGACAGTGTTCCAGGCACACATGATCATTAGTTTCTTGTGCTATCTGGATTGCTTCTTTTAGAGCCGCTAGTGCTTCAGTCCTAGAGAACAGAGAAATTGGGATCTAATGAATTATAAATGAATAAACTTGTGGACAAAAATCATGGCTCATCACTCCTCAATCTACATCCAAATGTTTTTTGACACTAGGAACATTCATTGCACACACATCACTCACTGGAGATACAATACAGTAACGGTTCCCCCAATGAAAATGCTTTGACATAGACCATCAGCATCACAGCATGGTACACCAGTCCATGAGGACAACACAGTAAAAAACACACTATGACCATGCCTATATTATGTACATGTACTGTATGCTACAGTATCTAGCAATTTTCGTATGAGTGGGAAATGACACCATCTGTACAGCCATAACTGCAAGGCCATATTTACTTTACTGTTGCCATATAACTATGGTTTGTGATGATTCACACGAAGACAATGGGAAGCCATTTCAGTGTTACAGCACACCATACTGTGTATGTGCCGTAAGTCAATACCAACATTTCCTTCTCATATGAAAACTGCTCTATAACAGCCAATAATCTTGGTGGTGTCTAATTCAAACATACAGTAGTGATTGGATTACATTCACACTCTCAGTAGCATTTGTCTGGATTAATTAGGTATTGCCATCTCAATCATGATCATATCATGCACATTATACCATGAACAGTATCACAGTCATATGATATCTACCTTACTCTAGACATGTACATGTACACAAAATTTGCAGCTCTTGCATGGTTTTACTGGTATACCTGTGTCCAAAGCGGCAATGCAGAGCTGCTAGGTTAAGAGCAGCATATCTAAATCGTCTACATCGTTCATCCTCAAGTTCATTTACGTCAGAAGGTCCTTTGGGTTGTGGTGTGGTATTCCATTGTTGCTGATCAAAGTAGTGGTACAAACTATCTACAGCTTGTTTAAACTCACTAACTCTCAAGCAGTTGAGATAGCTGACAAAATGCTGTCAATTGGAACAAAGGAATCATATTGTGAATTATTTTATTAAATATAATTTAAGTATGGAGAAATGAAAAAATAAACAAACTGGTGATCATGGTATGAGTATGAGAAAGAAAAATGGAAAAGCTAATAAAAACTGGAAAGGAAAGTAGGAAAAGTGAATGAATTAAAGAATGGATGGATGGGAAGAGGAAAGAGTGGTAACTAAAAAGATGCAAATAAACATTGTATATAAACCTTAACTTTGTTCTAGACTTACAGCTTCAGTAATGTCAGAAGAAGTCTCCAGTAATTGAGACAATTTTTTCTGTAGTTCAGAAGGGGGAAGAGCAGCTCCTTCATTGGACTGAATAGCAGATGCCTATGTTATAACATAGACTGATGGTCAATATCAATCCAATTTATCCAACAATGTCACCAGCAAGTTACTTGGGCATATTTGTTTTCCCATTTCAGACCATGTGTCATTCCCTTGGGTATTGTTTCTTTGTTTCTCAGCTGTAGTGCTTGAGAAGATACATTAATATGCTTTGAACAAAGAATTGTACTGTCAAGGGGATGACACATGGTCTGAAAAGGAAAAACATTATGCCCAAGTGGATGTGTTTTTAATTTGCAGTATCTTTAATTTGTTTTCATATACACAAAATGCTTGAGATGAACCAAATTTTGTAGTCATTAATGAAATATCCAGTCCCACTAACCTGCTTTTCAAGGAAGAACTCTGCTTGTCTACTTGATGCACTTAATTTGACCATAAACTCCCTATAAAGTGTTTGTGTACAATTATTATAGAGAGTGTTAAATCTCTGGCTGTTTTAAAGGACAACAGTCAAGGCTGAAGGATTGCAATTGAGACCCGAGACCTGCATGTTAAATTGCCAAATATACAAATGCTGGTGCATAAAAGTATGCAAAGTGGTCATAGATTGCAGTAAAAGTATGCAAAGTGGTCAAACATTGTAGCAAAAGTATGCAAAGTGGTCATACATTGTATGTTTGTATTCCTACCCATTCTCTTTACTTATTTCTGTTTCCAGACTCCTGATACTTTCCATACTTTCATCTTGATCCTCTTCTTGACTTTTCACACAATTTATATAATCTTGCAGTAAGCTTTGGAAGTGAGACACCTGGTTGAATGTCATCTTATGGAACAGGAGACTCATCTTTCTCACAAACAGACCTGCAAATTGTAAGAGAAAGAGATTGTTTTATGCTTTATTACTTAAACTGAAAGAAGAGTCTGATTCAGTAAGTATGCAATAGAAAACAGCATTACCCAAAATAAAATTATGAATTAAAATTACATAGATTACATATATGACTGCTACATCCTGTCTGTTTTCAACATTTTCATTTATTTAATTGCTTGAGTTAATATTTAATAAGGATTATTTAAAAACTCAGAGGAAAAGATTGATCACTATAATTATCTGTAATAATTTCATAAATTCACAACAATCCACAGGATGCAGAATGCAAAATGCCTGGTCAAAAATTAACAGGAACCTCGTAAAAATTGTTTTTTATGAAGTGGCATCCAATATAGACCCCTAGATTAACCAGTTGTAAAGCAGTTCAATTTGGAGGACATAAGCATTAGAATTTAACTTTCCTGAGAATCACTGACTGAAAATATTAATCCACTGTTTTGTCCTCCAAACTGAATTGTGGCAATTGCTACTACATGTAGGGGTCTATTGTTAAAAAGAAAGAAAGAAAGAAAGAAAGAAAGAATATGGTTCTTTACCAAATGAAAACCATTACAATAGGTAACTTGCCCTCTGTACTAGTAAAAATATGTCTAAAAATAATACCAAACAAGCTAGTCTTCTGCAGGGAAGGTTCTTTTCCAGAGAACAAATCATCTAAAGACTGAAAGAAGTCAGTGATACTTGAGACTCCATCTGCCATTAGTTCCTTAAGCCTGATTAGTAAAGAACAAAAATAAATTTTGCATGGAAGTACAAAACTCAAACAAAAAATCTTATAGAAACATTTTTCTCATTCCCAGACTGAAGGGCAAAACATTGAAACAGTCTTCAGTTTCTCTGGAGAGAAATTGTTTATCGCTTTGTCCTCTATTTAGGGAATTCAAAGGTTCTACATGTATTCACTCCAGCCATGAACATGAGAATAACGTACCTATCAATGTTTTGCCTCAGGGTGGAGGGGAGGGTGGGTAATACCTAGGGGAAAATTAACTCTGCCATCTCCGAAACTGTCAATGTCAAATTTGCTCTCCCTTCTGGGCTCCCTCCTTCTGTCAAGTGTCCAATTTCCTCCTCTAGAGGAGAATGTGCTTATCAAATGTGTGACCCAAGGAGCAAGATCCTATATTAATCCCCCTGAGTTGCCTGCCCCTCCTCCACCCCCCCCCCCCAGGGCTAAACATTGATAGGTGCATAAATAGTCTCTGGATCCCAGGGTAGGGAATAAGTGAAATGGGACTATTTTCAGTGTAATGACATATGGTATGGAAAGAGAAAAAAATTATGCCAAAACCAACTCACAATTGTATTAACATGACAATACTCACCAGTATAACAGAGAAGAGTGCAACTCTCTTTCCACATCAATGTACTTTAGTTTTTCACAGATTTCAGCAAGATCGACATCTGGTGACTTTGATAAGAAATAAGCCAATAATTTATTAATAAATTATTACAGTAACCTATAAAACGGCACCTCTGATGTAACAGGTCCTTATAAAGTGTTTGCACGTTACGTCAGGTGTCCTTTTGTCTGTGGCACCAACATGGCTGCCATGCCTTTGCCTTTTGATCCTCTTGGGATTGGCCGAACACACTCTATATGCTTGTCCTCCTTCCACAACCTCCCACCTCCCTTCCCTCTTTTTATTGTTCTTTTTTTTTACTATCTTTTCATTAAATCTGTATTAAGAGAGGGGGTTCCTTCGCATTTTAGCCCTAGGAAGGGGAGTTGGGATTTTTATTTACACACCGTAAAATTTTCCCCTCCCCTCCCCCCTCTACTACACATACACGTACCGTAAACGACCGATCCCTTACAGACAAATATACAAGCATAGACGCTTTGATTTTCTAACATACATATGTATAAACACTGCACTTGCCTGAAGTAATTCTAGCAGAAGAAGGGACAAATTGTGTCTACATCTAGCAATACATTCAGAATATTCAAATTCCTCGTCATTTTTTCTGCACAAACATTTGATAAGGACCAGAAGTGACAGCTTGTGTGGCGAAATCCAATCCTTCTTTCCTGCAAATTTACCCGTCGCAGAGGCCATATTAACTAATCATTCCATCTGGTTATTCTTTAAACATCGTTTATAGTCAGATAATGCAGCGGAATTAGAAAAATAAGGAAAGAAAAACTAAAATTTCCGGAAAAAGAAGCGCGAAATATTTTGAAAGATGGCGCGCGCTGAGAAAAGCCTCGATTTCAAGCAAAGCACAGGTAACCCAACAGTAGAAGTATTTATTGTGCGCAAATGAAAAGTGAATTAACAGATAGAAAACTACAATGCATTTTCATAATGAAATCTAAAAATCTTAAAGGGTATTTTTTATATTTCTAAAACCAGGAACGTTAGGTTCTCACGTTTGGACCATAGGAAAACCAGCATTAGTAAATAATTTGCTTCACGCATCTAATCAAAATATCAAATTTATAAGCGAACTTTTCATTTAAGCTGGAAGATAAATTATAAATGACAAAAACAGGATTTTTTGCCTATTTTTGAAATAAAAAAAAAGGTTTTCGTTGGGTTAGCTGTGTTAAAGATATCCCATGATTCTACTCGCGTTGCAAATCTGAATAAACAAACATGGCGGATCAGGAAAAAAAATAGACTGTGATTAATTTGACTTCAAAAAAAATATCAAAAAAACGCTTCCACGACTTCGTCTCCACGATGTTTCTAACTATTAAGGAAGTGAAGACATGGCTTGGGCTATCAATATTCGAAATATGGCTACACATTGTGTCTTTATTCGTTTTTTCGATATTACTCGCTGTCAAAGCTGAACAGTCTGACTTAATGTCATGGTGGACAGTCTTCATTCCTCTCTTTATTTGTGACGGCTGTGTGGCGTATTTTTCCTCGATTGTATTTATTAGACTGATAATGGTTGGTGAAAGGAAGATAGCGGCTCTCAGAACTTTATGGAGCTCTTGTGCCATTGCGCTGCTGGTGGCTTTCAAGGTGTTTCTTTGCCAGCGACTCGAAGGAACCAAATCATTTCGTTATGCCGTTATTCATATTCCATTATTTGTTCTGTTGAAGCTTTTGGCAGTGCGGGCTTGTCAGGCAGACATCTGAGATATACTTCTGTGAACTGATCTTGGAAATTCGAGAGATTGCCTTCAGATGATTAAGCAAAAGACTCCAAATACATGAATCTATTGGTTTAGGATGTACAATACAAATTAAATTTACTCCTACATGTACATATATACCCGCAGGACTTGACATTCCCGCTATAAAAGAGAGTAAAGCCAGTTGGAATTTCTGTATCCAGATCTCTTAGAATTACACATTGTAGCTAAAAAAGTTAAATTATTTGATTTCAGCAAAATTTTTAAATATTTCCTCGACAACACTATTCTAGTTTACTTTGACAAGTTTTCTTTTTTGTTTTGTTTTGTTTGTTTGTTTGTTTTTTTTGTTTTGTTTTTGTTTGTTTGTTTGTTTTGACTTTCTAATCAACATTTAAGTACATCAATTACATTGAAATGATCTTCAAGTCTGGTTCCATAAATGTATAAAGTCTCAACTATTTTGGGCTCATTTTTAGGAGGATATTCTTTTCTTTTTCTCTAGATGCCTTTAATGATGTCATCAATTTATAATTTGCATATTGAATATCTCTGCTATGAAAAGTTATGAAAGTTCTTTCAAATCAGGAAGAAATCCTGTAGGGCATATATGCACATTAATTGATTTGCATTATCAAATCATTGCGTTTTAGACCGCTAATTTAGACACTGCAGCTCAGGCTTGTATATCCGATACAGTATTGCCACCATTGCCACTCATATTGTATAATTATATTACATCAACAATGAAAAACAGATGAAAGTTTATTCATGTGGGTCAAGTGATAGGAGCTAGTGCAGTGCCATGTCACCAACATTGCTAGCTAGTAATACAGTCAACTATCTCAAGTGTATCCCCTAGACTTTATTAAGTATTTCATTGTTTGAAGTTGTTTATTTGCTCTGAGTTTTCACCCATAAAACCAAATTGATTCCAAACTTCAAAATCGATTTTCTTATCAAAATGTATTTTTCAACGAGTGCCAAAAATGGGTAGGAAAACTCCACAGAATGGCCAGTAGGATATTTACGTGCATTTCCAATCAAAATTCGAGTAGAGAATTTTGATTGGAAAGTTTGGAGTCCAATGTTTTATTCATAAAAGCTCAAGGTGAATGATCCTGCATTTCAATAGACCTTTTACCAGAATGGTGGCCGCAAATTCGAATGAGTAAAAATTTAACCAAGTGAAAAATTAATACCAGCAATAGAAAGAGCACCTCAACTTTAGTACACCTGCAAAAATTCATTATGTTAGATGTCATAGTGGCCGAGAAAACATTTTTCAAAAATTTCCAAATTTACAGAGAAATGTATGTCTGGGGGTGAAGGTCAAGTTGAGGTGCTCTTTCTAATGCTGGTATTTGTTTCTAATTTTACCTTATTTTAAATTTCGGCCGCCATTTTGGTAAAAGGTCTATTCTACCATTTGCGATCAATCTTATAGCGTAAACTTTCATATTCTGCATTTTTGTCCCCAGGTGGTGGGGGTTTGGTAGCTAAACATAAGCCCCAGGGTCAGGGGAATTTGTTCTCATTTGCGAGCATGTTTTTTTACAAATCCCCACCTTGTCCCGGGGTAAAGGGGGGGGGGGGGTCAGGGTTCATATTGACTCATGCATAAGTGCAAGGTGTTGCCTATACAGATTGTAGGTCAAGGGCCTGTTTTGTTTTGTGGTCAAGATTGTTTTGACTTAGAGATCTCCTATGGTTTCCTGTTCGACAGGCCTCTAAACATTCAAACCACTAGGTTAATTAAACTTGTCCAGATACGTGATGTAAATAGAATCTTAGATTATATTACATTGTTATATAAGGATGAGCAATTTAGCTCTCTCTCACATTCATTCAATCAATCTTGTACTTAGTTGTGAACAAGGCTGAGTTGAAGTTCTGGTTGCACTAGAAGGTACAGACGTAAGTAAGGAAAGTGGCCAAGTAAGGAATCCCTACTGACAGCCACACCGACTAACACAGGGAAAAATTTCAAAAAAACATAATGGGTATAAGTACGTTTTTTTTAGCAATTTCCATTAAAAAAACATCAATGGAAAAACAGAACACTTCCCATTTATGGTATTTATAATAGAAACGTGAATGGTTACTCGAATGGTTATTACATAATTCCCATTCAGAAAACATGAATGGTAAAGCTATAAAGTCCGTTAATGTATTTGAATGTTTATTGCACAATTTCCATCCAAAAAACATGAATGGTAAGTTAATGGATTCCATGATGGTATTTGAATGGTTATTATACAATTTCCATCCAAAAAGCATTAATGGTAAGTTAATGAATTCCATGATGGTATTTGAATGGTTATTATACAATTTCCATCCAAAAAGCATTAATGGTAAGTTAATGAATTCCATG
>JAAAQI020128402.1:0-14072 GCA_011800005.2 Stichodactyla mertensii | reverse complement strand
TGATTGAGTGATAATATTCACACTTCATAACTCATTCAACTCATTTCAACCTTATTCTTTTAAACAGAAGTCTTAGACTAGCATTCTTGCTTTGGTGCCTTGTTGTTGATATGGTCTTGTCTTTGTTAACTAACGAAGCATGACTGATGTCCAATAAGACTAACCATTAGCAGTCACTGCCATAACATGCGAGCAGTCTTTTAGAATAGTCAGTAATTTTGAGAACATTCCCAAAAGAAAGTGAAAATTCCAATAAAGATTTTAAAGACTATTCAGTGTGGTGGTTGTACAGATTTATTTTTTTAATGTTTATCCCTGGGGGTTTCACATCAGTGCAAGCTTTGTGGAACCTACTAAAACTCTCTGTACAACCACAAAAAGAGAAAAATAGGTTTGCCACAGTGAAATTCAGTAAGATAAGTCTACAGTAGTCTGGTTCAGCACTTGAAATTTTTTTTTAGTTTATCTTCACACTGAATTATTTTTCCCCTGGTTTGTTTGACAATTTTTACTTGCTTCAAATGATTAGTATTCTTACAAAATTTTTAAACACAGAATTATTTGTCAATTAGGTAGGAGTAAGGAAAATGAGGTAGAGCTTGATGCAAACTGCCATGCAAGATATTTTTAAAGATATATACACACACAATGCTCAACAAACATTTTTAGCCCTACAAGTATTATGTATATAAAATTTGAGATTATTTTTGAAAATTTTACCTGCCTTCAGTTGCAATCTACCCTTGAACGTTGATGGCTAAAACGTAAAAGTTTCACAGCAGGACAGAACATGTTTCAGTTGCAACTGTTCATGGGTAGATGCAACTGATGGTAGTTTACTCTGGACCAGATTACTTTAGGCTCTTCTGCAAGCAGTTTTAACATCTCATTTACAATGCACTGTCATCTAACACAGCTCAGGTAAAAATAGTTTAGCATGTGTACTATTGCTGATTCCCTATTTTGTGAGTTAGTAATGGTAGAAATGCTGAGAATATGATTTTTATCAAAGCTGTGCTGGAATAAAGTGCAAAGTAAATGGAGCTTTAGTGAGTGAACAGTGTGGTAGGTGCAGTATTAGCAGAGGACAATTTGTGAGGGATGTTTAGTAAGGCCCACAAAGCTTGAACTGACTGTGAGGGGTCTTGTGTTTTCACTTGATTACTGTTCGGTTTGGCAATATTTTATAACGACGTAAAGCAACGTTTTTTGTTGGCTTTGGCTTCCTCTTGTTCATCTGAAAAGCACCGAGTCATGGATTCTGGTTCCTACCGTGAGGAGATCATAACCTAAATTGGCTCTGGAAAAGCTTCTCTTAGAGAGTAGCTGGGGATGGAATATAACCGTGAGTATGAGGGAATGGATAGAGGGGTAATATACCATGAACCAATTGCATAACTCATCTGGCAACAATCTGAAAGTGTGCAATTTGTTCAGAAGTCTATAATTGGCAGTGTATAAATCAAGTTCTTCAAAATGTCTAAGTTGTGTTAGTTTTGATTTCCAGTATTGTGATAATTGGCTGGGTTACACAAAAGCAATTAGCATGCTCTAGAAATCTGGAGCTCTTTGTCTAATTGTTGATTAGTATCTATAGACCTCACTGCATCTACACTTTGTACAGTACCTTCATATCAGTGTTTCAGCCCTCTAAGAATTCTTTATTCATTCATCTTCTAATAATAATTTATTACAACCATACACTACCATCTAGACATCACAGACATCAAGTTTGTGATCAACTTCGACTTCCCAAGTTCTACTGAGGACTACATTCACAGGATTGGTCGAACTGCACGGTCAGATCGTACAGGAACATCGTACACGTTCTTCACCATCAATAATGCTAAACAGGCCAAGGATCTCGTGTCTGTGTTGCAGGAAGCAAACCAGCATGTTAATCCAAAACTCTATGATATGATAGAGATGTCCAAAAGCTTTGGAAAGAGTGAGTAGCTTTAGTTTTACTTATGGGTCACATATAGGTGGATGTACAATGACACATTTGTTTTGGTTAACTGTCATTTGAATTGTCAACCAAAAATCTGTTGGATCATCCAACAAAGCAGTGTGACAAAACCGATTGTTAAAATGGTTGGCACATTAACATCACATAACAAAGTTTATAAACATCATGTCCACCGACCGGCCTTGTAGTTTTTATTAGAGCTTAGGTACAAAGAACCCTCAACTAAGGGAGCATTCATAATTTATCTTGAGGGGGGGCTATGATTTTGAGGGGGGGCATTATTTTTCCCATACACAATTTAGGAGGGCTAACAAAGTTTTTACCAGAAAAAATAACATCTCTTGAGGGGGGAAAAAAAATAATTTTAGATCATCAGGGGAGGGGGGGCTTCAAAAAATGAAAAGAAAAAATAGAAAATCATCATAGCCCCCCTCTAGATAAATTATGAATGCTCCCTAATAACAGTGTCTAATCCTTGTTTGTGCATTAATTTTTTTTTGACATACAGCACCACTGTAAATATAGTATTTCATGTGTGCTGTGATACAAAATCTCCTCTGGTTAACTAAAAAAAGGAATGCAACTTTCAGCTGTTTGATTTAGACATAACATTGTTATGGATAGTCACTGACGTTAGCTGGTAGAGCAGATTTTGTATGACTGGAAAACTAGTGGCATAAGCACACCTTGCCGTGACCATGTTTTCTAGAATTTTGATGTGCCTTGCCACACCCAGACTGTGTTGTGCTGCACGCTTTTCACAGTCATGCAAAATCTGCTCTAAGATGAAATAAAGAAAACATTTTGTGTTTTGTTGCTGTCACAGAGAGAGATCGTTTCCGCAAGGACAACAGTAGTGGTGGTGGTGGAAGAGGTGGAGGAAGGTCAGATTACTACAACACCAGAAGTGGTGGAAGCAGCCGTGGTGGTGGCTCCCATGGTTCAAGATCCAGTGGCATGATGAATGGTTATGGTTCCAGGAATGATGGAGGTCATAGTGGAAGAAGTGGCTCTAGCCATGGTGGCGGCAGATTCAAGAGCAGCCAGCAGGGTTCGAGACAGCCTCCTCCACCACCTAGCAACCCACCTAGCAGCCAGAACTGGAACCAGAGTACAAACTACAACCAGATGCAGAACTATCAGAGCTCCTATGGACAAGCAGCTCTCACACCCCCCCCCCCCTCCCAACAACAGTACACCCAACCTCCCCCACCCCCACCCCCTACCCAGTCCATGATGAACCAGCAGGCACAATATAACCAGGCTTACCAACAGGCATATCAGAGTTATCAACAAGCTGCACAGCAAGTGACGACACAGCAACAGCCATACATATATACTACACCAACACAATAAGTGCCAACTCTACGTCACATTATTACTTTTTATCTTTAAGGCTTTGCATACCAAAATAACTGTAAATGAACAAGATGATTTATAGATTAATAATGCTGTCATAAATCATCCCTGTAAGGCCAACTAGTTTTCAGGATGTAAAAATCCATAATGAACTTAAGCATCTCTTCTCCTCAAAAGGTTATGTTTTTTAGGATTATCATTCAGCCTAAAACACTTTTTATTGGATTGATTTCATTTAATTTTTCCGGGATTAAATTGTTTTGTGAATAGAGAGAAAAGATCTCCAAGCAGATCAAATGAGCTATTTGCAAATTGTATTTATTTGACATGGACAAGACAATAAAAATAGGTTTTTAGATATATTTATGCCATTGTTATTTATTTTCATTGCAAATCGGTTACTGTTATTGCATTTAAAAACTTCTAGATCCTTGTTTGAGGACATTCATTTTGTCATCAAAATGCATGTAGCCATCAGGGCTGTAGCCATCAGTAAGGTTGGTCCATTTTCAACCTGACCAATTCTAGGAACAAAAAAGGTTTAATGTCCATTTTAAACAGACCACTTTTAGAAACAATTTTTAATAATTTTAAAGATTTTGAAAACCAGACCACTCGTGAAATTGCGGCTGCAGCCCTGAAATGGTATTCTTTGAAATACACCCAAGAATTTCAACTCCACGTCACTGTTGGGAGGGGGAGTAGATTAGGTATTTTGATTTCGGGCCTTGGGCCAAAATGTTACTGTATTTCAGGATTTGTATGGGTTTTGGAAAGTCTTGGAATGTTTTGGAAAATTGATTTTTGGTCTGCTAGGCTATGGAAAAATGGATTTTTTTGTAGCTTGTCCAGCTTATACCTTGGAAAGAATTGTTTTTGTCATAAAGTGCTGAAGACTTTTCTGTCAGCACTGTATGTGTGGTGTACTTATTGTTTTGCATTGGTAAATATATTTTGAATGTTTTAGATCCCATGAATTTGGCTTTATTTTTGTGCTTTGTGTGGTTTTGGGAATTTGAGTCAAAGGGTTTTGGAAAAGTTTTGAAAATTCTCACAGTAGATCCTGTACAAACCGTGGTATTTGGTTTGCCAACCCAAATGATGTTTGCTGTGTCTGTCAATAATTGACACTATATTTCCTCACATCGAATCATATTTGTTGAATAACATACTTCGGTAGGCAGGAGGAAGTTTGATGCTGGTAGACCACACACAGATTGTCTCTGTTGCATCCAAACTGTTGCGCACAGACAACTTCCTACTTTTTCTGCAGGCTACTATGAATTCTTGCATGTTCTGTTCTCATGAGCAATAGCCATATGGGCCAAAATATCATTGCTTTAAATCTATAGGCTTGTTGAAGACTATGAATGCATCAATCTACCAATAAAGTTTTTGAAAAATTATTTATTTTGAAATTGTTTCACTACCCTGTATTAAAATGTAGTAATAAGAGTTATCTTGTACCCTTAATCATTTTTATCTTGAGTGAGATCCCCACATTCATTGTTATATTAATATTACAATTTATCTTTTAAAAAAACTAGACCAGACTGGAAATGGAAATTCAGTAGAAAAGTAGGATATAGTTTTGTCTCGGAAATATTGGTTATTTCATGTGAGTGCTTCCATCAAATACAAATATGAGAATTAAGGAAACAGTGAATAGCTATATTTAGAAAACTTGTGATTCAAATTTGCTTAAAAACTTTAAGGCTTAGTTCACTTGAGCAACAGGGAACATCCATGGAATCTACACACAGTGACTGCATATGTTGCTGATGATTAGAATGCATGTCATGTATCTGAACAGTTACTAACTATATAGAGCATAACACTGTTTAGTAATCAACTAGTTATTGACTAAGAATTCAGTTGTGCATGAACCACAGAAAGAAACACAAAGATTGCTGGAGGAATGTTACTTTTGTTCACACTGTTCTGTTTGATATCTGCTGTTTTTTACAAAATAAAGGCAATTAATGATACTTTTATATGTGGCATGCACTCTGTGATACATGTTTTAGGCCTCACATGTGTTCTGTGATTTTTGGATTTAAGAGTTGAAGTCACATATGAAGAACTTATGACTTTTCTTCAAGTTGTCAGTAATTTTCCCAGATAATGACTTGCATGATCACCAGAACAATGGTTTCTAGTCAAGGTTAGAATAGATCAGTGTTTACATTGATCCCCTTTCCATGAATTCAAACCACTGTTTCATAATCCTAATTCAAGTGAATTTATGAAAACTCTCTGGGCATTTATCACAAGTGGCCATGTTAGCTGAAGCACTACTTTCTCCTCTGTTTGCCCTTGCATTCAAACTTTCAGACATTTCACTGAAAAAAATATTTCAACTCTCACAAAAATTAACATGGCCACTGCATGATATAAACTCTGTTGGCATCATTGTACATTATTTGTTGTCTAAGACTGGGTATAAAATCCAATAATTCTATTCTAAATATTCCACTGATACTTTGTCTTATGAGATGAAAATCCGGAGCAATTATAGAATACCCGGCCACTATAGAAATTTATGTAGCGGCATCTTTTGAGAACGACGCAATAACACAACAGATTCTATTATTATTCAAATAAAGTGGCCGGGTATTCTATAATCTAGCGGAAAATCCTGTTTTCAGTCATCAACTAATTTTCTTCATTTCTTTGAGATATGGTTTAATCCAGCCACCAACATCCACAGGTCGGCTGTCATATTCCATAATAAAAGGATGGTCCTGCAAACGATAACAATCAATAAGTAATCTATACAATATGAATGGCCAGGCGCAGGCAAGAGTTTGTAGATCATATACAGCATCACTATGCATATTGTATCTTGCTTATGTGTCTAGGTTAGCTATAATATGTGTGTTTGACTTAAATTTTAAACATACATGCATGTGAATTTGGCTGAGAAAATCAGCTTTAAAGTGTATTATAATAATCCCATCCCCAGCCTCATAGGAGCATATCATTTGCTGCAAACTTCACTTACTAATAACTGGCTGTAATTGGGTCTTTGTTTATAGTCCTTTTGTAAGCTGTGAAATAAAACCAAAAAAATTGTCAACAAAAACGTTATTAAGAATTAGTCCTAACAGTTACAAACCTTCACAGCTCCAGTAATGTATTATAATTATATACCTACCACTGAATTATAAAATCTCTAAAAGAATCTGAAAAAGGTCCATCAGGAAGGGAAGGAGATGGTTCATGGACAACTTGTTTTAGTTGTTCAAATGGTGTCTTCCACTGATTGTATGGGAACTTTCCAGTTGCTAGTTCAATCTGCAAGGAAAATGAAATTAAGTCTATAACACATGCATCTGAGAGCTTAGGTTGAGAAGTGCGACCTTAGGATAAAAGCAACTGCCATATTTATCAATACATGTAAACTGGGACTTATAGGGGCTGTTTGTATAGAGAAAATTTGTCCCAGGTAGCAGCTGGGACACTCTCCTACCTGGACCAGCATTCATATGGAAAGAAATTGTCATAAAACCAGGTAAACCAATGGTTTTAATGGAGATACACATGCTCAAATAAAACAGTTGTCTCAGGCCAGTTGAAGTGTTTATATATGGGGGGAAAGTCGTCCTGGGCACCAGGGTGACCTTTTTTTGTAAAGAGTGTCCATACCTGTAGGGTAACCCTTATAGCCGAGGCAAAGTAAAATATCTTGTGTAAATGGAAAAGTTGACAAACCCAGCTGGGTAGCTTGGGGAAGAGGGTATCCCTTGATGTACCTGGGCCAAAGTCTCCCTATGTAAATGGCCCAATTATAGTACAGTGGTCTATTCTTTAAATTGCTTACCATTGTAATTCCAAGACTCCAAATATCTGATCTTATATCGTATCCTTTCATGTCTCTATCTGGATTGATCCTTTCAGGCTAAAGAAATTGATACAAAAAAGTTTAATTACCAAGAACATTTTTGCTACACTCTTGGTAACAATAGTCCTTTCCCAAGATATGGTTGAGTGAGTCCAGTACTATTGCCAAAGCCTGGATTTCATTACCGTAGCAGTTTCTTCTTGGTGTTATTATGTAAAATATGTATTGTTTAATCAACAACTCTTCTTTGCTTTATTGTTTAATCATCCTGCATGAAGTCCATTGTATCAGATTAGTACATAGCTCAGTGCACGATGGTATGTACTGAAATGGAGGCTTTGGCAAGTACAGGACTCACTCAACCATATCTTGGGAAAGACCTATTGAAAGCTTTTTATGCTTCCTATGTGAATATCAGACTATTGTGCAACAAGTTGGGGAAGGGGTGGAAATACACACAACAACATTCTTTAGCCTGCATGGCATTCATTGCTGGGCAACAAGTTTGACAAAAATGCAGGCAAAAGGCATTAAGTGATGGGAGCTTCCAAGAATAGCTGAAATGACTTCTTGTTCTGCTTCTTATTCTCTTCAAGAACATAGAGCTTAGTGTTAAGATATTCAATTTGTTTGTGGTTGATTAAACCATTTTAAAGGCCTTTGTTTATTTGTGTTTACTTGTATGCCCATATAATTCCTTTCCATCTTGAATGACCTATGCCTATTGAATATCTTCTTTGGCTCTGACAACCTTTTTTGAAATAAGTGTATACTTACAGCCATGTAAGGTTTGCAACCTGCATCAACAGTTTTAGCCAAAGAATCTACTAGCTGACCACTGATTCCAAAATCACATAGTTTAAAGTTGCCATTCTCATCAGCTAGAATATTGGATGGCTTGACATCTGCAAAATCACAGATATTGGGGATGTATCATTAATTAATGGGGGAAGAGGGTAGCAAATAGTGGGAGGGGGGGGGGAGGGTCATGTTTTTATGTATACTGGTAACTCAAGAAGGAAAGGGTATCGAAAATTTTGCGAGTATTTTAAGGTGGATGTGCATTTTTTGGTGTCCAATGAGGGCAGCTTGGGGTGGGGCCTGATTGTATTTCTTGAATCTTGCATGGGAAGAGGACGAAAATATCATCATAGTAAAAATGAAATGCCCCTCCCCTGCTATTTCAAGATAACTCTCCATTACTGAGTATCAAACATATAATTTTTAAGCTAAGAGTAAATGCTAAGAGATTGGAAACTTTAAAATTCTTGTCAAAAATTTTTTTGACAACAGTTTAACTCTAATCAATGACAATATTCACAGCAAGTTTTATATTATTATCTTGTTATGTCTTGAAAGGTTTTTAATGAATGTCAACCATGACAAACTGACCGAAAGTCCCCAAAGCAAAAGTCTGACATCACCTAATAAAGTCCCGTATGTGACAACCGGAAGTGACTGTTCTTAGACATGTTCTAGTCTAATATATAACATATCTAGCTATGAACTCTTGCCACATAATAGCTAACATATAGATTTGTATATAACTGGCTGATGTAACAATAAGGTGACTGTTTGACAGTTAATCATTTTTAGTTATCTGTATATATAAGTTATATACCTCTGTGGATTACTCTGAGTTGGCTGTGCAAATAATCCAGTGCATGAACAACCTGCAGCAAATCAATCATGGAAAATGTTTTTAAATTTTTTTCTTATCAAATTCAAATTATGATTTTGACATGAAGTTAAAAGCGTTGCCCTAACCTATAAACATAACCTTAAAAACTCCAACTACATGCATCAATTGTCCCATATACTTACAGAAACTGTAATTTTTCCAAGAACCTCTTCAGGAATTCGCTGACCAGGTTTTGAGTAAACAAGTTTATATAAATCATATAAAGATGTCTTCATGAGCTCCATGCATATCCATACATCACCCTAAAAGGTTACAAAATATAAATAAATTAAGATTAAAGTATTTACTTACTTTTTGGTCCAGAATATTATAACTTTAATGTTCACTCTGATCATTTAACATTTGAAAGAGGTACAGTATTATATGTAATATAGAAGCAACAAAATCATGCAACTTGTCATGCAAGAATGTTGTGTGACAAGTGCTTCTACTTTTTGCAACAAGCAGCCAGTACAACTTGCATAATTGCCACATCGATTTTTGTTGCATGACAAGTTGTATATGTGAGTTGTACAAGAAGTAACATAACACCACTTTGTAATTTGCAAGACAAAATTATTGTGTGACAATTTACAAAATTTTGTTGCTTGTATTATATGCTGCACCTCAAGGGACTGGTCAGAAGTAAAGAGGGGGATTGGACTGTGAAAAACAGGGGGTGGCTCACTTTTTTTGAGCTCAAATAAAGGGTGGGTGAGAAAATAAGCCACTCATTTGTGCTGGCTTATCATTTTTTGAGCCATTATTTAGCTGGGGTAAATGTAGGTCATATATAAAACAAGGAGTAGGGGTCACCAATTATAACCTTTTAACAATTTAATATTTATGGACCACATATAAAATGTATACCTCTCTAAACAAGGCTCCATAAAACTGTACAGTAAAAGGATAATTGCTAACTCTCATTGAGATATCAAGGTCCATAAGAAGTCTTTTTTGTTCTGTCGAATTTACATTGGCTCTGATTCTCTGGGAAGTAAAAGGGAAAAGTACACAATAAATTATTAAAATATCTGAATTACTACATACTTAATTAATAAGCTCTCAATCCAGCAAACCTCAAAAAAAGCCTGGAAAATGCACATACTGCAGAATGATGATTGTAAAAAGTATTCTATAAGAGTACTTGCTGGAAGTCTGCTCTCTGCTATGCAACTAGAAGCAAGTAATAAGCCTAGTAAAATCCTTATGTAATTCCCAATTAAATGAAATATATTACATACTATACATTTTCTTATGCTTAAGGTTCTGCATGGCACATGCTTTAATGAATCAGCTGGAAGCTTTTACAGCTAAACAAATTTAGCCCTGAATACAAGGGTATTAGGTACCTTTACAGCCATGATAGTCTGTGTTGGTTCATGAACCATCTTGTAAACATATCCATATGCTCCATGTCCAAGTTCTTCCAACTCTTTGAGTTCTCCAGCATTACAGTTAAATTCCTAAACAAACAAATAACCACATTTATATGTCACTTATTTTGTTCTGTCTAGCTATTAATTTGGTAAGACTGTAATTGAAAAATATCTGATTTCTTAGAATAAGGGACCAGCTATTATTCAATTGGAAGAGCTGGACAGGTGTAATGGAGAAAAGAAAAGTAAAGTAAATAGGAGGAAAAATGAGATTAGTACAGTATTGATCTACAGCAGGGGAGGACACAGGGTCAAACAAAAGTGTTTTGTCAAGAACACAAATTAAAATCCATAATTTAAGTTGGAGGGTTGATGAAATTTAAAGATGCAAGTCTCAAATAGTTCCAGCTCCTTTACGCTAAATAATTACATCAAATAAATATTGGGGATTTATACTTGAAGCATTTAGAGGATATACGTACCTGCCCTTTCACTGTAATTGTCGCTTTGTCTGATAGATTCCTTGGTGGCGCAACCCTTCACAAAAAGTTAAGTTGATGTGAGTGTTATATAACTCATTTGATTTCAAACAAGAAAAGATATATTCATCTTCTATTTTTAAAGAACAGATTAATTCTTTCCAGTGGGAAACTTTGACACAACATTCAAGTGGCTTCCAATCACAAAAGTGAATGATATCTTCTGAACACATCACAACACAGTATACATTTCCCAATGAAAGAAAATCTATAATTATCATGATCAATAATAATTCTTACGGTGTTATCGGTGGGGATGGTGTTGATCCTTGGAAATTAAATTTAGGTCTGGGTTTCTTTGGCTTCTGACCTGAATTCACATGAAATATTCTAACAATCAATGTACTGGCTAGAAAATCAGTGTGCTAGCTAGGAAATCAATGTGCTAGCTCATCAGTCAATCAACAGTTCATTCATTCATTCAGCATTTAATATTTTGGGTCAACTAGAAACAGTACCTTGGCTTTGTAAAACGAGAAGGATTAAATTTAGAGGAATCTACAGCAGGAAGTGAAATACATTCCAATGAAAATAATCACAAACACAAGTTGCAACCATTATGCAGGGGGAGGGGGGACGGCATCTGTGGGGCATTTAATCTTAATTTCCCCACCCTGGGGAATTTTATCTCCTGGCTTGCTCCAGGGTACAGCATTTTAACATATCTTAACTTTGAATGAAAGGATGCCAGGGTGGGGAAATTTGACCAAATTTGACTCATAAATTTCTTTCCCCAGTGGTGGGGGATTTGAACAAAAATTATCGTAAAAATACAAATGCCCTACATATGCCAGACCACCCCGCTATCTAGTTTAACAATACATGCACAAGCTAATGGTGCATACTTTTAATGTAGATGGTGCATACTTTTAATGTAGTCATAATTAGTTTCTGGTACAAAAGGAAAATTAGATAAAACCTCAAGAGATTGTATTATTGTACATTCGAAAGGGCCTCAAGATCTACCAGAAGAAGCAAAACTCTCAAACAAACTTCACACACACCTACAAAATTCCCCTTTTAAAACACAGGAAGTTAAGTTGAGACACCTGTTTCGAGTTTGCAAGACTTTCGTCTTGTATAAACCTTATTGCCATAAAAGTCCTGGAAAAACTTGTTAAAATGACTACAAAAAGCTAATAACTGAACCGTGATAACAAGTAGCAATTAAAGGGATTTAAAACTTAGGAAGATATTGGTCAAGGCTTGAGTTTTTTTGATTATGTTTCATACATTCTACTTCCCCTAGGGAGGTGATAATTTTGTTAATAAGAATTATTATAATTAAAGATCTGGTGGTGTTACTAAATTCAACTATAGAAATCCACTTGTTGCTATTGAAAATAAGCTAAAGGTTTGCTTGAATGGTACGGTCATGTGTTTCATATTACAAAACAGCTTACGTTTTCATTTTCACTGTTTGACGAGTAACGCCATTTTAACCAATTCGACACATGATTTCAACGCGATCATTATTTCAATTGTCTAATAGTTCTTACCGCTTTTTGGCGACCCTGACATGCTGTCAAGAAAGACGTTAGGAGTAGAAGATAAACTAGGAAAGTAAACTTAAGTTCACGACGGTTCCAGCGACACCCTCAAAACAGCTCTCGAGTACGACGATCTTCCACTGTGACGATCGAACAGTTCAAACAGCCTTGAAGAGGATTTTAAAGCGGAAATCAAGAGTGATGGGATTCCCCTACAATACAGGCAGTGATTAGCTACGCAAGCCGGTAGTTTTGCCGTCACTTTTTTACATCATATCGTCCTTGACATCGAATCATTTCTGCCATTTCGAACAAGTCATCGACCGAAATGGAACTGATGCGGCGGTTCATTTGGTCAGCAGTCTTCACCTAGACCCAGATTCCTATTAGACGTTGGGTCTGGTTTGAAGCACTTATTTCGGTCTTTTCAGAAAGGTAGCTTTTTAGGATTGTTGTTATAGTTTGTAATTGTTTCTTGTTTTTAGTTGGGAAAATGAAAAATGAAGTACTGAACGAGCTGAAATTGAATCAGGTGCAAACCTAAAGCCATACACAAGATTGGGTCCAGGAATTGGAGAAAGAGGGGCATTAGAAGAGGTACCCATAGTCTCCCTCAACACTGTGCTTATATGTATGCCAATAGCTAAGCTTAGATTAGAAGTATGGGTGATACAAGCTGAGTGAACAACTATGAGTGAACAACTAGCTGCACAAAGCATTGTTGGACAAAACCTCTGGCCCTCTGCTTTCAAAATCATTTCTCACATGGTTTTTGGACAACACAAAGACGAAATTTCACTTTAATGCTTTTGGACTTTTCTAGGCCTCAAAATACATTGGATCAAATTTCCATTTGTTTTTAGGTTGAAAACATAGGGCCAGCCATGAAAAATTTCAATGGACTGTGATTGGTTAGAAAAATTATTTCTGCTCAGCTAGTAAAGAGCACATGCCTTGCTGCTGTGGTTGTTGGGGTGTACTTTGATACACTATCATGAGCATAGACATTTTTGTTGGTTCTCTCCACTTCAAGGGTTTTCCTCTCTTCCCAAAAATTGACATTCTAAATTCAAATTGGATAAAAAGCCACTCTATGGAAATGCCTTTGCCAAATCCATTATTATTTAAGCCCTGCACTCATGTCCATCTTTTGGAGAGCCTTGTTCAATTCATCACCACACTTTTCCTTAACATTTTCAACATCTTGTATCTCTCTCTCTCTGCTTTCTGACAAAGTTCAAGTTGCTGTTGCAATGAACAACTACAGAAAACCTAAACATGAAACCTCTTCCCTGAGGAACCTTAACTGGAAACATGGATAACAAAAGACAATTTTTTCTGAATTTCTTTTTTTTTTTTATTCAATACCTTTTACTTAACATGCTGTGACAGTAACACTAGATTTCTGAAAGTTGCAAAAACAGGAAGAAAAACATTACCAAGTTCTAAGAATGATAGCAATCCTTAGCTACCTCTAGTTAGAAATATGAAACCTTTTAAATGTTTATGTGTAACAGGCAACTCTTCTGTTTCTTGTATGAGCACTATCTAATACTCCTCTCCTTCTTCCTCTCCCTCCTCTTCAACGCTGTCTACTCCAACCTCTTCATAATCCTTCTCCAGAGCTGCCAAATCTTCACGGGCCTCTGAGAACTCTCCTTCTTCCATACCCTCTCCGACATACCAGTGCACAAAAGCACGTTTGGCATACATCAGATCAAACTTGTGGTCTAGACGAGCCCAGGCCTCTGCAATGGCTGTGGTGTTGCTCAACATGCAGACAGCACGCTGGACCTTGGCCAAGTCACCAC
>JAAAQI020128391.1:109-14072 GCA_011800005.2 Stichodactyla mertensii | reverse complement strand
ATGGCTTTTATTACCATAGTTACCACGTTTGCAGGGATTTTCAAATCCCTTGCTGATTAACTTTCGGTTGCCAGGACATTATGACCAGTTCCAGGCACATCAGCACATTGTCAATACTCAATTGTTTCACTGGCCAAGAGTAATCGAACGCATGCGCAGATCCGTTAGATCCGCAGATCACGAATTGCTTATTTTGACGTTTGAAATTCAGTTGTTTAGTTTCATTTTAATTGTTGACGAGTTAAAGGCAGTTGAGATTGATATATTTTTGTAGTTGTGGAGTTTCAGAGCCGCAAAGAAGTAAGTGAAAGCCATCCAGTTTATGAAATAGTTGGAACCTTGGGATTGACTTTATGTTATGTATTTTCAGATTGAATTGTTGTTGTCGTTGTTCTTATTATTGTTATACAATACAATCTTGCAACCTGCGACTCCGCGTGGTGAATTATATATCCTAACGGTCCATCCATGTTTCAGTTCTCTTTTGCTCAGCCTTAGCCTCAATAGCGTGTAATATATTCTATAGTTTTACTAACAGTCCGTGAAAAGGTATGGAATTCACTCATATAAACGAACAATACAAATACGTCGGTTTTTGCTGTATTGTAAATATTCTAGGCGCAATCGAAGCTACTGAGCCCAGGGGCTTAGCAAGAGAGAACTCGAAACAAGAGTATCTTACTCCTTCCCAGAGTGAGGGATTACGATGGCATCTAATTAACGTAAGTCAAAAAGCAAACAATTTATTTTGTATGCATTATTATGTAAATATTAACTGATAAATGTACATACATCAGGCATTTTTATAAATATTGGTAATACCATTGAAACTGTTGTAAAAATTATTGTACCATAAGTAAACTCAAAATACGTGATGTATTAGTCTTGCCTCGGGTCGTGACCATGAACTAAATGCCATGAATTTAGCCCAAGCAAGGTAGTTGTAGTTAACTTACCAAAGCATCCCACCTGCTTTTCTTTGACTAAAACTCGTCAGATTGGCTCCTAATCGTGTACAGAGACAAAGCAGCAAATATGCAAAAATTGTTGAGTTAACTAAAAAATTACTTAACTTATTCTTGTGATGCATAATCCACATACATTCCTTTGTAATAAGCTACAAGTACCTTGTTTGGGCTTCCTGTGGTCTGTCCACCATGTCTTTATCATTTCAACGCTGACCAGGAGGAGTGCAGACTCTGAAACAATTTTTACTACGACAACCACAGAAGTGGGATCTTTAACGTTTATTCATTTATTTTTAATTTATTTAATTTATTTTTATTTATTTCAACTTTGTTCGTAGGGAGTATTAATCTAGGAATTACTCAGTGTAACGTACTTCCGGGTCCAGTTGAACGATATCCAAATAAACACAAACCGTCTAATTGTAGCTGAGTCTATCGTGATATATCATTTGTCCTTCGGTTCTCCATGCTAATGAATTATGTTTATCGTACCGTAAATCCTCTATTTAGCCCCCCGGGGGCTTATTTATTTCAGGCACGTTTGAGAGGGGTTTATTGGAGAGAGGGGGCTTAATTGAGAGGGGGGGGGGGGCTTATTGATTTAGTCGAAACGCAGTAAGTTGTATGCTGTCAGGATGATGTGATTGTAACTCAGGATTAAACGGAAGCATTACTATTGACCGTCTCGCATAATCTGTAGTGATGTTCATGTATGGCATTTTTATTATTTGATTTACCTGTGTTAGTCTCTTACGGTAAGTATAATTTACGATTATTGTGAATAGCAAAACTAAAATACGGTAACATTAACAAAGCAAGCTAAAAAGAAATAAACAATCATTAAATTTCCATTGGTACATTAACTATCACAACTACCGTATAAGTCAGAAAAACACTGGTGATGGTTACAATTCAACGTCAAGGATTTCATCGTCCTCATCCAAAACAAGGCGGTGGAACGTCTTCCTCCGCCATGTCGTCTTCTGAAATTGTTTCAAAAGGATCTATCTCCTCCTGCTCAAGCTGAAACGCTTTTAATTTAGGCAGCAGGCTTTGGCATGGACCATGCTTGATGAACACTATTTTATCATCTTCTGAACCATCAAGATTAGACGATAATGCGCAAATCTTTAGATTTGAATAGAACTTTCGTTTCTTTTGTGTAAATTTTTATCTCGTGATGGTTGTACATTAGAATTTTCACCGACGGGAGCAAGGTTTCTCGAGGATTCTCGAGGATGGACTAGTGGTTCCGGGGCGCTACACTGCAATTTCAACTAACAAGAAGACTTAATAATTCTTCACAAAGAACTAGAGCGCAGAGTAGAAAAACTTAAGCATATGAAGTTGGAGGTCATGCAACCGAAAATGAGGAACAAACTGTTGTGATTATGTTAGTGAAGCACCGTATATACGGTATCAACACTTTAATAAATCACCATTAATCAGTACATGTGATTCTTTAGTTGTAAAGGGGGAGGGGAGGGGGGCTAAAAAGAGAGGGGGGGCTTAACAAATTTTTTCCTTTACAAAAGGGGAGCTTATTTGAGAGGGGGGCCTAAATAGAGGATTTATGGTAGCAGTCAGTTTGTAAAATAACTCAAATCTGTTTATGGGAGCGGATGTTAGGCAACTGGAAGTAGTTAATTTTCGCGGGGTTTGAATGACGTCAGGTTTGAGTGCAGAACTTGAGTAAGTTTGTCTGAGGGGACTTTCTCTTTTCTGTCTTAAAAAAAAGCAAAAATTCCAATCAAAAAATGTTGAATTATCAACAAGGTAAGAATAAATATTACCATAGAGCTGAGGACGCTTGTTCAAAAGGCTTTTTTGATCCGTTTTCTAAGAATTTTCTAGCTTTTTTGTCGCTTAAAAATTTAAGTTTAAAGCTGCCATTGTGTATAAGTCACCAGTGGTGAAAGAGTTTGAAAGGGAAATTCAAAATCCTGAATTAATGTCTAGCTGTAAATACATAAAAGGACGAATGCAAAGAAAAATTTAGTTGTCAAGGGAAGAAAAATCTGTGGAAAATATTAATGTAAATTTACACTCATGACTTCCGAGCGAATCTTACAAACAAAGTTATTTTATTATTTTTTTTATCTTTATTTTGAATCATTATTTTTGCCTTGAATCCCTCATTGTCCCCAATGATATCCCACTGAAAAAGCTCGTAAAATGGATGAAATTTTTCCAATTAATTTGGTTAAATGCTATTTTCTTCTCAAAGTGGATTGAGTTCTCTGTGCGGAAAACGTTTGACCCTCAAATTAAAACACTGGTGGGGACATGACAGCGAATTTCCCAAAAAGATAGTCTAGATTTGCGTTGATCAATGATATTTTCTTTCTCTTATTCTTTCACCTCAAGGAAGGTCTTTTTTTTTCTTTTTCAATTTCGTGTTTTATCGGGCAGCTTTGTTCATGATTCTGGCCCAGCACAGGAAGCCCGGCCCATTTTACAGAAAAGTAAACGATGCAGAGAAAATCCAAGAAAAGGCAAAGGGGAGGGGGTTGAATAACATGCGGTGAAAAAGTCTAAAGCTTAGCGTTAAAAAGGCTCTATTTTTATATCATAAAAGCAAAAACAACAACGAAAAAGGCAAGAGAGAGAGAGAGAGCAGAGAAGAAAAAGAAATAAAAGTAAAAAGTAAAAAGAAAAAAAGGCATCTTCAAAACGAGGACTGCAACCAGTACAGCTATCGTGAGGGTTTTCAGAAGTACAGTTATATCGTACTTCTGTTAACTTAAAAGTACATATCCGTTTCGAAAACGAAAAATCTCACAATTTCCGTCGATATCGTTGTCACTTCGCGAGAAGGGAATAAATGGGGCTCATTTCGAAATTTTATTTTTCTAATAAATATTATTTTTCAGCACTAAATGTTGTCAGCTGTCTGAGCATCGATTGCTACAGATTTACTGTCATAATTTTTATGGTATAAATAAATTTGAAATATATTTCTGATTAAATTAATTTTCAACGTCTTGAGCCATGTGATCTTGGCAAGACATAAAAACTACCCCCTAAAAAACAAAAAAAAAGAGAAAATCAGTTCTTGTACAAATTTTGATTTGAAAATGAATTCTCTATTTCCTTAGGCTAGTTTTTTATATCCATAAATAAGCCTAAATAATGAGTTTTGAACCGAAAAATAGCTAACATAAAAGACGGCAAAAGACGTGGCTTCGGGTCTTCTAAGTTTCCCTGATAACACAGCCTCGTTTTGAAACAACGTGTTTTGAGTGCGTGCAAATTGGAAATTGTCTTCATCACGGAGCGCTTCATCGTTCGACAACAGCCTTCAAAACTGATCGTATTTTCTCGGCTCAAAAGAACTCCAAATCCACGCTCTGAACTGTCCTTCCAAAGATCAGCTGTACACTTCCAGGGACTTTGAGAATTTTGACTTTGATGCTTCGATTTGGCGGCGAATTTGGTCTACAGAAAAATAGGCTTGGAGTTCGAAGTTCTACTTGGATGGAAAAATTATGGGATATCTGTATGGTTTCTGTATTGGAGGGGGGTTACGAGTATTGGAACAATGTTCGATGAAAACTCTTACAGATTCGAACCTTTTATGAAATCGACAAGCCCCTCAAACTAAAATCGACATGAAATGCTGGAAACTCATAAAGAAGAGTACTACTCGTGTGAAACATTTTGAAAAACGCACTAGAAAGGTAATTCTGTCAGAATTTCGAAATAGCGAAGGGCTAAATAACGATCTCGCGCCATTTGAACACATTTTCTGCAGTGGACACGCCACTACTGAATTCTACTCGCTTTAAGTCGAACTTTTGATGGATTTTGTCGAGTTTCTATCCTATTGAAAATTATTAATGGTTACTTGGAAGTTTATCGGTATTTTTTCGTGATTTTTAGAGGCGCTTTTGGCGATTTTATAGTAGTTTTATTTGAAAAATTGTTAAATTTCTTTATTTCTTTTCTCAAGATGGCGGAAGGGGTCACGTGAATTAGGGACGCTATTTCGTGTGTGACGTAAGAACAAGGTAAGGAGATTCTAATACCCTTCTTGCAATTTTTTCCGTCAATTTTAGCTATAGAACTTATGCACAAAAATACAAGATTTCAGTTGTGCAATTTGTATTAAGAATTTGAAAATAATTCGGTCATAAAATATTGAAATTTCTTTAAATTATCAAAACAAAGTTATCAAAAATTCAACACTTTTGCTCTTTTATACTGGAGATTTTAAGAAATACTTGATGACATCGAGTTTACGAAAAATAAGAATAGACTAAAAGCATAACATTTTATTATTATTATTTCTAATATTTTGTCAAAAGTCATAACCCTTTAATTTTTTATTACAAAAAAAAGTTCTGAATAGGTTTTATTTGTCATTGTAAACTTGTTTTTTCAATGACATGATTGTTGTCTATTTTTGCCTTTTGTTATTTACTCTTGTAATTATTTAGTATCTTATGTATTTGATATTACTGATCAAAGGTGTTTTTCTCCCTATAGTGAGTTTTGTTTACAATCTGTGCACTTCATTAGCCCGGTCCCCATGTGTAATACACAGCACCCCCCTCTTGGGGGAATTGCTCGTGGCGCGTGAATTACTCGTTCGACAGAAAGAGACCAGAGAGTCGAGCAAAATCAAACCGATACCTACTAAAAAGTACTATGGAAAAAAGAATCGAGCTCGAAAGCCGTAACAAATCTCCAGGCGAGGTAAAGATACATCGTTCACCTTCCCCATAAGGCGTGCTACACGATAATCGAACCAATGCTACAAGCCCTAGATTAATGTATCCTGCAAGACTTTGAAGGTCTTAGCCCGTCTTTCCCTTAACCAAATTAACATGTGCTTTTTCCTCGTTCCCCAGATTGTAGAGCTTATACTCGACAACTGCCGTTCGACCACGATAGTTGGGCTCACGGAAGACTTCGTCAAACTCGAAGTATTATCTATGATAAATGTCGGTCTTACTAGTTTGAAAAATTTCCCAAATCTTCCAAACTTAAGAAAGGTGAGTGTTGGAGCGCTTGGTGTCTTGTCGATAACAAATGACACTCGAATGGTTGTTTGTGTTCGAAAAATGGTGCAAAAACAACTCGAGTTTTCCATTTTTTTTTTTCAGCTCGAACTCAGCGATAACAGAATTTCCTCAGGCCTACAAAATCTTACTGGAACTCCGAAATTAACACATTTAAGTCTTAGTGGAAATAAAATAAAAGACTTAAAAACGCTGGAACCTTTGGTGAGTTAGCACTTCAATCTTTGACTGCTAGTCATCGTATTTTCTATTCTTGGGTTAAAATTCTTATGGGCTGGAGTCAGCGAATAATATAATGCCTTTAATAGTGGCCTGTTTCTTTCTCTTCACAGGAAAAACTAAGTAATCTTAAAAGTTTAGATCTTTTCAACTGCGAAGTCACAAATGTCGAAGATTATAAGAATAAAGTTTTCGAAATGATCCCATCGCTGCGATACCTCGACGGATGCGACAGGTAAGAAAACTTCGTCATTATGAACTCTTCAAGAGACTGTTTTGAAGGGAATGATAACACCGTAGAGTAAGACGAAGATGTGTTGATCACTAGTGATTAAAAAGAAGGAATCATAAAATTATTGAATGACACATTTGCAGGGAAGGTAATGAAGCAGAAGAAACAGATTCGACAGGAGACGAAGAAGGTGACGAAGGTAAGGCCTCATTTAACCTAAAAGTCGCGAAATTCTAAGTTCCGAGGATAGAATATAGCTTCCCAACATCTGGAAAGCTCTGTTTATTCTCTCGGTTTTAGTTTAGAATTTCGTTCAGCACAAGATATTTCGACATGTTAAGTTATTAAGATATATAGGCAAGCCGAGGCTTTGGGCTGCTTTTTTCGTAAATTTTTCGACTTTCTACGATTTTATTTTACAAGGATTCGAAACTGTTCTTCTATTCGAAGACAGGGATTCAGATTTCTAAGACTTATTACAGTAACTGGAGTAAAATTTTTAACCAACTCGGAATCCTGCTCTCTTCAGCTTGAACACATTACACCATGTCATTTCGAAGTAATGAATTCCCGCCGAAATTTCCTTAAATCAATTTTCGTCTTCCACAACCAAAGTCCTTCCTAAAATTGAGGAGACTTGCTTTAATTTTCCCTTAGAACTTTTTCTGATCGAAATGATTTCGTTTTCGCCTCCGTGAGTCGTTTAACGGGGTTAAAAATGACTGGGTTTTCTTGAATTTTTATGCGTGCTCATATTGTAGCTTTGCAAAGTAATCCTGGATCGCGCGAAAACTTTGAATCCCCAACAATAGATGCGACCACACGTGCGATGATTGACTTATCTCGTTGGCTGACTTTTTTACGGGTATTTTCTTCACCTTGGGATTCCTTTTTTACATCGTTAAGAAGATTTTCAGGAGTTTATCTTTATTTTGCTAATAAACTAAAGTTCCTTAGTGATTTCAAAATTAAGAGGGGTTTAGAAATTTACATCTGAGACCAAGTCACTCATGCGGGACTTGATTATTTCTTCTTCGATACTAAATTCAAATCACATCTACGTTTTCAAGCTCAGTGTGTCAGTTAATATGATGTTTTAAAGCTTCTTGTAATCAAATAGAACAGTATGTAAAGTTGACAATTTTAGGTGAGGGGGAATGCAAATTTCCTAATAACTATATCTCCATTGAGCTTTGAAAGGATACTACTATACTTCATTAAATTAAAACTTGAGCGTATTTCTTCAGAATTCAGTTTAATTTTTGTGCTTAAATATTCAAGTAGAGATTTCAAAATATTCTTGGGCAAAAGTGTGTTTGCTAGCTCCTTTAGCCTCCAGCTCCTTTGTCCCTGATAACTTTGCAACTCCTTTCAAGCAACCCAGTCCTGCTGTATAGGTTAAATTTTTTATGGAATTATTTTGTTTTACTCAGTCCAAACCATAGGTAATATTAGCAATAGGCCCTTTTTAGCTCGTAATCACATGACTAACTGCATGGCAATAAAATCCTGTTTCATTTATTCAAAACAAATTTCATTGGATTTTTAATGCCTTTAGTGAAATCTTTTTCAGATTACTGCTCTAGTCTTAAATAACATGCTTTTGATCTCAAGATACTAAGCATTTTAAAGTTTGTTTGCCTTCCAGTAGAGCCTTCCCCAAGGGACTATGAGCTCAGTTCATTTGCTGATGAAGCGATATATCATCACATGACTGTTTTTTTTGCAAAGGGCCTATAGTAGCATAATTTACTATTTCCCAAAAAATTCTGACCTGAATGATCAAATATATATTAGACTAGATATGTAAGATCCAGATTCACCTACAGACCCCTTTGCAGCAATTCCCAATGCAGTTCAATTTGAAGGACAAAACAAATAGAAGAGCACAACATAGGCTATTGATTCATAATGCATTTGGGCTTCAAGTCTTATTGTTAAATAGAACATGACAATGCATTAAGGTCAGATTGTATGTGTAACTGTTGATTTGGTCTGTTGCAGATGAAGATGAGGTCGATGATGAAGATGAGGATGATGATGAAGGTAAAGTGAGTAATAAAACAGCCAGTGCCAACCCCTCTCACATCCATGTCTTCCCTAGTCTGCTTCATGTAACCTTCCCATTCCTTAAGCAGGAAATAGAGCAGATTTCATATGACTGTGAAAAGCCTGCAGTACATACATGATTGTGACATGGGCAAGGCATATGATGTCAAAATTCTAGAAAACATCACATTTGTGGCAAGACACACCTGCTAACATCACAGATCATGCCTCAAGCTTTTCACAGTCCTACAAAACCTGCTCTAATCTGTCGCTACAGGTTGAAAATCATGTAACCCTCCCATACCTTAAGCACGGAATATTCTACACCTACCCTTGGTCATGCATTTATTAAGATTTCAATCAAAAACAGGGTGGGAAATTAATACTCACAAACTCACAAAATGTGAGTGAAATTTTGTATTTAGCGAGTAAGAAAAAGGTTAACTAGCTAAGTTTTGCGAGTATGACCACATGACCACAACATGAGGGATTTTAAATTTTGCTAGTGAGAAGAAAATTTACTAGCAAGGTTTAGTTGGTGGGTTTAACAATTAATTTTGTGCCCTGACAAGGTTGAAAATGATGAAGCCCCCCCACACCATTTCACATGTGTGGAAATTGTTTTTGGGTCTCTTCCTTGAATTGAGGGCTTTCTCTGGTTTTGCTTCCTCTGAGAAGCCCAACACACCACATTCCAATTGGATCTATGAGTTCACCATGTCCTGACTTAGATCAGCCCAGAGGTTGTTTCTGGGTCAGTAAGATTGATGGCCTTTTCAAGTCACTAAAACTCAAAATCTGTAAACCTGGTACCCTACTTGCCAGACTGGGTTACAACTTTATTCTTTATTAGCCAATGGTACACTGTCATTATTAGTATCATCTATTAATGCTTGATAATTTCATATATTTGCAATCATTTCCAGGTGACGACGATGATGAAGATGATGAGGACGATGATGATGAAGAAGATGGAGTATCAAGTGAAGGTGATGATGACGAGGATGATGATGGTGTTGTTGAAGTAGAAGGTATGTCTTGTATGAACTTCTTATTTTATTATCAAATTCGTTGAAGTGTTCACTGTCTAAAAATAACAATTCATTGGATTTGAATTTGGATCGATCGAAATGATCATGGACATTGCATTACTTTTACATGGAATGTGGTGGTGGCTTTTGGCATTTGAAGTCTGCAGTTTTATTTCAAAGTTTTTCATATTTGGCATAAAACTGTGTAAAAGTATGCAATGTCACATGATCATTTTGATCAATCCAAATTCAAATCTGATGGATCATTAATTTTTTCCTGGCTGGTTACAGTTGAGTCATTTCGGTATTATGTCATTGTAATTAACATCCTTTCAAGGCTTTGTGGAATGCAAGGGTAATTCAATACAGAGCTAGGTTCTAATGGAGGTGAATGCCCAAAGATTGAATAGGAATTCAGAAGTTGATTTTTGCAGAGGGAGGAAAATTGGAGAAAAACCCTTGAAGCATAGGAGAGAACCAACAAGCAACATGTATTGCAAAAAATGGTGCTGCTAAAGGACATTTTGCAGGAACATTTCTTATGTTGTAGGCAGGGTAAGACAAAAGTTGTGAAAACCACTTGTCCAGTGGACAAGGAGCAAAAAAAAAGTTGCTTGTCCAAAGCCGAAACCTGCTTGTCCAAAAAATAAATAAATAAATAAATAAAAGATAAGTCAATAAAAACAGAGAAATAAAAGGCCACTTTTGTGTGTAGTCCTCACTTTATTTAGTCATCAAAGGGAATCAGAAAACTGAAAGACTTTAAATCTCAAGATGGCACATTTGCAATGACATCTGGGTAAAAAAACACAGGTACCCCACAGCAAGCCAAGTTTGAGGCTAGGTTACTAAGCATTGAAGTACATACAATCAAACAAAGTGGCCATATAATGTAAAAACCTGAAGCAGTATTAAACATTTTTTTTTTGTAAATCAAGAGAATTCAGTTTGTTGGTTTTATGTAAAACTTTATCTTGGCTCAACTTAAAAGGTCAACTTTAAATCTTGGAAGTATTTTGATGACCAAAATGCTGCTTTCCCAACATACAAGGCATATCAAAGATTCACTTGTGTGAATTGTGTGAAACTTCTGCTTGTCCCAGACAATCGGACAAAGGTTTTGGTGCACCCTGGTAGGGACAAAAATCTGTCCCTGTGACAAGTTGCATGAATTCAACTGTAACATTTCTTACATGTTTTTTCACACTAAGCCACATGTCCCTGTGTCATGTCCTTGCAAAATGTCCCTTAGTGTGCGCTGAGCTTTAGGAGGAGCTTGGCTAGAAGAAAATTGGCTCCTTTGATCAGGAATTAATTTGTTTTATGGTTTGGCCAACTTCAGGTGGAGATGAGGATGATGAAGATGATGACGATGATGATGAGGATGAAGATGGGGAAGAAGAAACTCCTGGACTAGCATATTTACAGAAAGAGAACCTTAATGTAAGTATTTCATGGCTACAGTACAAAAAGAGAGAATGAAAGTAAGAAAGGGACAGACGAAAATGAAAAGAAAGAGGAAGTTGTGGAGATTTCAGAGTCATTTTTAAAACACTTCTTAAGGACCCACCAAAGTGACCATCACCATATGGGTCTGTAGTTCAGTGGCAGAGCATCCAATTGGTATTGGGAAGGTCACAGCTTCAATTCCTATTAGGCAGACTCAGAATTTTTTTCTGAGTTTCTGTTGGTCTAACAATAAACTGAATACATTTCTATCACCTTGTTCCTGTAGGATGATGACGACGAGGAAGAGGACTTCGATCCAGATGAGGTTGAAGAAGAGGAAGAGGAGGAAGAAATTGAAGAAGAAGAACTCGAGGAGGAAGAGGACCCCACAAAACAAACGACAAGAGGAGAAAAGAGAAAGAGAGAAGATGATGAAGATGAAGACGACTAGTGACAATTATCTCCTTGAATGATCAGTTGTACAGTCGTTGCTTGGTAATATACAGGGATTATGTACATTTCTTCAAGTCGTGAAAGTGGCAATTTGAAACACATCATTGTTCACAGCAATTACCCCTGCTGTTTTTGAACAGATATGTAATTGGAGCCCATTTTGCCACACCCTGTTCTGAAATTCTTTCTAAAAAGAATACCTACTTGGACAAGTTAGTTTTCGCTGTCATAAACAGTAAAGTTAGCTTCAGTTATGAAAACAAAAAGTAAAAAATTTCAATTCTCCCTACAGAACTTCCTGTTTTTTATCCTGTTTTCTTGGGAGAATTGAGATCTTCATCAGGGATGAAATTCATTTGTGTAGATAGGCCTTAAAATAACCATATGTTAATCTGTTTACATCAAAATTCTTCCATCATCACACATTAAGACATTTGAGTGTTAACATGTCATTTCATACTGTTTTGAAGTTTACAATAAATAAGTCGCTGAATGACCCCCTGTTTTTAAACATTTTTGCATTTTTCTATTTAGTTAATGTAGTCCTCTCCGCAGTTAGTTACCATCTCTTTTTAGTTACCACGGCTGTAGTGACCACTCTGTTAATCAATAACCAGTAAACTTCTCGAAGGGACCACATTTATAGATCCCTTGCGGCAATTTCCAAAGCAGGTCAATTGAGGACAAAACAATGAAATATTTTTACATAAGGCTTCAATTCTCAGGAGAATAAAAATCTATTGTTTTGTCCTCCAAATTGAACTGCCCTCAGAATTGCTGCAAGGGCTCTTCAATGATCTATCTTAAGATAAAGAATTTTGAAATAAAAATGTTCACAGGCATCTCAGCACTACTTGCTCTTGTTGATCCTTTTTGTACAGACATTGTGGCCATTTTATTGAGCATTGTCTATTTTAGTCTGATAACCTTCAACACGGGTGTAGCCAGGCTTGAGCAAATGGGGGGGGAGGGGGGCAATATTCTTGAGACAAATTTGAAGGTCACTCCTGCCAAAATAGGCTCATTTCCCACCTTAACCAAAGGAAACCCACATGCAGGGATAATTTTTTTCTATGTGCTGAATTACAGTGAAATATTGTGAATTATATTACGCTTTAAAGTGATAACATTGAGATCATCTTTCACACAAAATGAGGCTCAAGGGCTGAAAATTTAAGGGAAGTGCCCCCCATCACTATGCCACTGTTTTTTACTTTTTATCAAATGTGCCTATTTTATTGAGCTTTGTTTATTTTAGATTTTAGCCTGATAATTTTCGACAGGAACAAAAGGGGGCTAGGAGGTAAAGGGGTTAACATTTCAGAGATCACTTTAGAATCTAGTTATTAGTGAGAAAGTAGTGTGTACTGTAAGCTATGTGTTAAGGGGCTAAGGGGAGAGTACAGAGCATGCAGTTGATGTAATACTCAGAAATACAGTGAACAACACATAGTACAATGAATAGAACGACAATAGATTTTATGAATATCTTACATCAACTGAGTGGTCTGTAGGTTCTCCCATTTGCTAAGCTAGCTTGCATGTATGGAAGCTGGTGGATGGCATTTTTAGTTCCACAGGGAGCCCAATTTAGACAACAGTGAGACAACTAATCAAATCGAAGTCTGTTTATTTTTAAATAAAAAGAACTTCGGTTTGTTTAGTTGTCTGTAAAATAATTTTACTTCGGTGTCGAGATTGTTTGCTAATTAACAGAGACAAAAATCAAGGAAACGCCCATAAGGGCGCACCTAAGTTCTTATACAGTTTTTCTGTGGTCTTCTGCTCGCTTTTTCGAGGAGCACTGTTTCCTGAAGCAAGTGTCGGTTACCACTGTTAATTCTTAGAGTGGGAGGTAAAGGACTTGTAGAAATTTGTGGAAGGTGAAAAATTTTACACGCAGGACACTAATTTTGAACCTGAACGATTTGAATAAAATCAGAATGACTTATTACTATTAAATTCATATTTACAATGATTATGAAATACTCGCTGCATTAAATAACACTAAATGCTGATGACAGTTGGAGAGTAATTATGATGATGACTATTATGATGGTGGTGATGGTGATGATGATGATGGTGATGATGATGATGGTAATGGTGATGGTGCTGGTGATGATGATGGTGATGGTGATGATGATGATGGTAATGGTGATGGTGATGGTGATGATGATGATGGTGATGGTGATGATGATAATGGTAATGGTGATGGTGATGATGGTGATGGTGATGATGATAATGGTAATGGTGATGGTGCTGGTGATGATGATGGTGATGATGATGGTGATGGTGATGATGATGATGGTGATGGTGATGATGATGATGGTAATGGTGATGATGATGATGGTGATGATGATGGTGATGATGATGGTGATGATGATGATGGTGATGGTGATGATGATGATGGTAATGGTGATGATGATGATGGTGATGATGATGATGATGATGGTGATGATGGTGGTGATGATGATGGTGATGATGATGATGGTGATGGTGATGATGATGATGGTAATGGTGATGATGATGATGGTGATG
>JAAAQI020128380.1:0-14073 GCA_011800005.2 Stichodactyla mertensii | reverse complement strand
ATAAACTTTAACTTGGATTTTCTCTGCCAAATTTAGTTCATTCGTCAAAAATTAAGTAGAAAATGACAACTTACCTAAACGTTCTAGCCGTCTAAAAAACGCGCAGCAAGTGTTTTATCAAATATCAAAAACCCTCGGCTACGCCTCGGGCTTTTATATTTGATAAAACACTGCTGCTCGTTTTTTAAATACTACATATATATATATTCTTTCTTTTTTCATTTTCTTTTTTCCCCACACCATAGAAAATATAGCCAATCAGAATGCAGGAAAGCTGTTGTATATTCGTCGTTATTCCACTCTTCCTTCCCATCATACATTTGTATTTTCTATGGTGTGGGATAAAATAGTTATACAATGCTTTCTCGTTTCTTTCACCATGGAATATCTCACTAGTCATTTGTATTTTCTTTGTATACACACATAGAAAATACAAGTGACGCGTGGGATATTCCATGGTATGCCACTCTAAAGCATTGTATAACTAGTATATAGACATACGCCTTTATAAAAAATATTTGAGCTACTACGCGCGCTCTCATTGGTCGAAAAATTCTAACATGCATACATACGTGTCACACGAGAGAACAGAAATCACGGTCAACCAGGGGTTTTACAGTTTCTTGGTTGTTTTTCAATCGACCAAATCACCTTGGGTGTTTGTTCACCCATTTCAGACCACGTTCTTCTCAAGCGTTACCAAGAAATAAAGAAACAATACCAAAGGGAATGATAGTTATTTGGACTATTGGCCTCTCCGGAATTGAGAAAGGGACTGGGAACGAGTGTAGAAATATTTATCCAACTAACATGAAAGAACACTAGAATTATCAAGTTTATCGAGTTGTAGATTATTTGGGCAAATACTAACTGATTAACAGGCTTTAAAAAACTTGCAAAAATAAGAGAATGTATGGTTTTGGGGATGCTGTTGTCAAACCCCATACATTATCTCTTATTTTTGCTACTTTTAAAAGCTTGCTAATCAGTTAGTATTCATCCAAACGTGCTCAAACTCGGTAATAGTACTATTATTAGTATGATCTTTTTGTGATAGGGATCATTTCTTAGTTAGATTAATATTTTCGGCGCCAGTACCTTCCTCAATTCTGGAAAGGTCAATTCGTTATTGCTATTTAACAACCCTACACAAATAGAAATGAATATTAGTGATCAGTGATCAATTTCGCAATTCTCACTAACAAACATTTTCGGGGAATTCCCCGTATGAAGTCAACTGTAGACAAAAGCATTTCATCGTCTTTTTGATGTGGAATAGTGGTTCTTTAAGCACATTGTAGAGAACAAAGTCAATCAGTACATCAAGACAAAAAGAGCTCAAGAGAGCGAAAATCTTTAAAGATGTGACAGATCTGACTTGGACAAAGCACATAGGAAAAGCACAAAAACGGGCAGAAGACGCAGTAGGCGTTTTTTGAAAGACGAACAACTTGAAGCGCTTCCCATGCGTCTTCTACCTTCTTTATACGAGACGAACTTGGAGACGCATAAAAAGATGCATCAGTTAGTTTTCATTGGTTATAACGTCCTCCAGACGCTTTATACGTTCTGTTCTGTTCATTTTGTTTGACTTTAGGCCCGACATACACCAAATCAGCCCCTAACGCGTTGCTATATACACAGTGTATACAAAACCTCTGGGAATAAAAACTTTTGCTCCAATAAATTCCATATCATTTCCATGTGATATCGAAATACGAAAGACAAAGAATCTTATTCCCAAAACATTTGGATTGAGTGGAAACGTAAATAACAACACGTTAGCCGCTTTGGTCTCTGCTTTCTCAACAGTCATTGAAAAATGAAAATACGAACCTAAAGATGTAAATTCCAATATGGTGTTAAACAATTGAACACTGGGATACCGATTAACTTTTATAACTTGTAAATATTTCCCATTAACAATGTCTTTTGTTTAGCTAACATCTCAGTTGGTGTTATGCTACAAAATATAAGTTATATTTTGTAGCATAACACCAACTGAGATGTTAGATACACAAAAGATATTGTTAATGGGAAATATTTACAAGTTATAAAAGTTAATCGGTATCATCTACAAAGAAACCTCGCTCAGAAACTTGCACTTTTTTAGAAAACCTCACCAATAGTGATTGATATAAGGCAATTACGTACATACCTCGTTGTATATGAGATAGTGTGATTGCAATAAACCCGTGAAAAAGTATAATAGAGGTTAGTAGATACTAATTCTATTGGTTTTCTTTTGTTCGGCATTGGACTATAAGTCGTTGAGTATAAGAATTTTTTCACGGGTTTACTGCAATCACTCTATATCACCTTATGTAACTTTTACATAACTAAGTAATACTTACACTATGTACAAAAGATGAACACAAAGCGTCAACTTCGAAATACTCACATTAACTTGGGAAAAGACACCTGCTTTAATTCTTAATAGTGTAGAAAATTCTATAGTTTCAATAATCGAGTTGTCGTGCAATGAATTAAAGAAAATTAGTTTAATTATCATAATACCATGGATCACCATGGAAACAGTTTAAAATTTGCATAAATGCCAATCACTTGAAAACTAAAATTGTTGATTATATCCTAGATACAATTTAAAAAAGCGTATTGATAGAAGTTTCAGTCATAAAACTATATTGAACAGAGTGGCAATAATATACTTAATAACATCTAAATATCTCGATAATCCAGACTGACAATTATCAGTAATACCTACAAGGCGCAAGGATAAAAATCCACTTTAATTTTTACTTATAGAGATCTTTGTCTGTTGCCACTAAGGTAAGTTCTTTCTTTCTTTCTTACTCTCTCTCTTCCTTCGAGATATAGTCTTCAACTGAAATATGCTTATTTATTTCCAATTAAACCGAAAGAGGATTTCGTTAGCATGTATCAAAAATTATTACTATGAAGAAATGTGAGTAGCATCTTTTATTTTTTTCTCAGCCACCAAACGCAAACACGGGCACCAGAATCAAAGCATTTTCTTTTTGCGGGTGTTTGCTTTGGTTCGTGGTTGAAAGAAATCTATAGCGGTCAGCCTCTATGGCATTAAAACTTTAAACAAAGTCTTGATATTTTAATGGAACATCCCGCCAAAACCTAGCTATTTTTACGAACTGAAGACTAATGACCAGAGGTCGCGCGAAATGGTTAAGAAATTAGCACTAACATACTAATTTACAGCATGTAGAGTGTACGGTTTGAATCACTGCACTGAAAGGCCTTCCAATTAGTGTTTTTAAACATTAGTGTTGTTAAAACACTCCATCCACACGCATCCGTTTTCATTTGAAAGCGCAAATATTTTTTGCCGTTTTTAAACAAAATCCTTGTCCACACGTAGTGCATCTGCATCGTTTTCGCCCATCCACACGAGAACGCTAAAACGATTGAAAACGCTAGCATCCTTTACAGAGCATGCGCTACACCTCATCGTTTCTAAAAAGATCAATTTTCAAGCGTAAAAACGAAAACGATAAGCCGACGTTGGCATAAAGGTCCTCGTCGACACGAAAACGATAGTTTTTTTCTTAAAAATTCCAACGGTGATTTCATCGCATCAAATAAACAAAACGGATCTTTAACACACTTACATTTCAACTCTAAACACAGTACTTCGTTTTCCTATTTGATAAGGTCGCATACACAGCCACGTGATCTTTCCTACCCGATCCAATAACGAGTCACGTGATAATTTCCAGAAACATCTGAAGACATTTTCAAGGCTTTATTTAACAGAATTTAATTGTCATTTATTGGTTAATTAATTTAAGTTAATTAATGTCGACTCTTGCAACAAAATCACATTTCAACAAATTTCATCCTCACTGGTGAGAGTTCCACCGTACGTGACATTGAGCCGTTCCCACCAAAAATATCACGTGACTTGATGCTGAATTCACGCCAAGAGGCGATTAACTTTGGTCCTTTATGATATTCGGTCAAGGAACAGCTTGGTAAGTGCTCCTTTTAGATATTTATCTTATACTTTTACTCTGAAATGTCACGCGAAATTTAAGACCGAAACTTGAAAACATCAATGATGATCTAGACAGGATCAGCATACATGTATTAACTCAATTAAAAGATAAATCATGCAATAAGTAGTTTTATGACAAGCAGTTAAAATATTGAACCAAAACATCGCGAATTCCTATTTGTCCAGCATTTCAAGTTCTAACACCGCGTGTATTTTTTTAACTCCTATTTCGTTCCACGAACCCGCTTTCCAGCCTTGTATACAGTAGTATTTTTCCTTTGCTCTCATGCTTCTTTTTTTTTCATAAACTTGCTTATTCTAGCGTACGTGCGCTTCGATTTGTTTTTTCGCATTGCTTTTACACCAAGTGTTAATACAAAGGTTTGTTGTTTGAAAATTTTTTCAAGAAACTGAAAAAGTCAATGGAAACCATTAACTCTTCACCGCGATTCTTAAATATTCAAATATATTTTGCTCGTGGGTTTTTACTGTTTTAATTTAGTTCTTGTCCTAAATATTGTATCAATTTACGATTTTAGTATTTCCCGATTCGAGAACTTAGAGTAAGCGAGCATTACTGAATTTCAACAATAGAGCAAGCCTTATTTATCGGATAAAAATTAGGTCAACATGGATTTTTTTCCAATCTTTCTCCTTAGCGGTTCATTTCATAGCTTATTTAGATATAAAGTCAAATGTACAAAATATAATTTATTTGCCATTAACGGTAAATTAATAGCTACAAAAACATCACGTCGTGTGAATTTTACCCGCCAAATAATTTGACACTTTTCCGGATTTTTAATGGTGAACGTTAAAAGAAAATAGAGAAAAAACGTAATGACCCATATTATGAATGTAGATATTTTTCCTGTCTGTTGGCACGTACCCTGGTCGAGCCGGTTTTCTTTCCTTTCTCCTGAAGGAAAGAAGTAAAGGAAAGCCGAAAATCTCTCGGACTATAGGGTAGATGATACGGTACGTCTATACGGTTTATCATGAGTTAGCCTTCAAGAGTCTGAATCACATGAATATCACCATGGCAACTAAGGAAATATGAGGCAGTAACTTAGTAATAACAAAAGTCTTTTTTCGTGACAGGAAATTTATCAAGAAACCAATTTTCCAACCATATTTTCATAACTTTATTAGTTTTGAACTTTATTAGCCTCGAAATACAAACACACTTTATCAAATTCTTGAAATAACAAGCATTCTCACTATATTTCCAAAATATAATCACATATTTGAACTGCTATCCCGCTGTTAATAAGTGATTGTTGTCATAATAAAAGAGCACTAAATTTCGGCTTGAAGATAAATATCGTTAATGGAAAAACTGTGGAGTCCTTTGATCAACGCGCACCGTTTTTTTATGTACGTTTTTGCTTTCAGAATAAGATTGTTCATGATGGATAAAGTAGACACTTGATTGGCTTCCTGTCTTGACCAATCAAAAAGCGGCGAGAAAATTAGTCTGGTCCAATCAAATTTCATTGAAAAAAAAACAAAATCAAATTTAGCAGTCGAAACTTCAGTTGAGAAACAGCGATTACGAGAGACAAAAAACTGTTTTTCTTTCCTTTTTTAAGGAATGAAGGAATTTGAAGACAAAAAGACAAATATTTGATTATTGTTTCTGAATATGACAATCATGTAATTCTATGCTATGTAGAACTTTTTTCTAATTATTACGACTTTATTTTCATGCCATACAAGGACTCACGGGCCGCTCCGATAAGTCAGTATCCGATGTTGACAACAATAATATAAACAATATTACTAATAAAAGCAAGTAATAACGATAATAATAATAAAAAAGACAGAAATAAATATCAAAACGTGACAACTGATATCGATAATAATTTCAACTAGCTTGCATTTTTATTGAGAAAAAGCACATGAAATTGGTCTAGAATTAATGGCTTGGCTGTACCGTCCGCAGCGACTTGTACGTTTTAATCCGTTAGCCTGGATTTAAAGTACTTTGGCAGACATAAAATATAAAATATCGTTTAATTTTGTGTTCGTAAACGTGGTACAAAGTCTAAATTTCGTTTTTGAAATCAATAATTCTCGCTTATATCGCGTATCATAGCTCCTTTTATTTGCTATTAGTTAATAAAAAGACAGACATACACACCTATTTCAAAAAACGTTGTCACAGAGCAACAAGCCAAGTCCTCAAGGCAGTAATTCAGTAATTCATCCATTTAGATGCGGTCCGTTTAGTAGTCTTTTTACAATGGCAGGCTGCTATGCTTCCCAAGATCAAATGTGTGTCCGAAAACTCAGTTAATATCCTGACCACAGACGTTTGCTTTTGGTCTTGTTCTTGGCCCTTGTTGCTTTTGGCTGTGACAACGTTTTTTAAATAGGTGTATTTAGAAAAGACGATATATGTAATTGTTTGCGCCGGTATTTTGACAGCCAAAAATGTGAATTTCGATGCAAAAACAAAATACAAAATTCATACGAAGTGCGAAGAGCTGAATAAATTCAATGATTCAGTCCTTTATCGTTAAGCGTTACCGTTTATCTTAGAATTCCGTGCAGACCGGAAGATGGACTTTCTGGCTGTATGGAAGATTCTTGTCTTACGTCATATGACTAGTACCACGTGACTATAATCTATTGATAAACTTGGTCTGCGATGATAATGGAAACCAGCACTTAGCATAGTGTGGTGTGGTGTACTATTTATGTTTATTCTGGCTTTTCTTCCATTGGCCTGCGTCTGGTTTCACAAGTGGCATTAGTATTCATGCTCTTTCACTCTTTTCTTTTCAATAGAACCCGTGAATTGTCAGGCAATTTTAAGCCTTATGTGATGTTCATGCTGTGTTCCATTTCTTCCGAAACGAACTAGAGTATCAATAAATTTATCATTTTAATAAAACTGTATGTCCTTTCTCAAGCCAAATGGCTGCTCGAAAGCTTATAGCTTTCTTTCTAGTCTACTGAATTATGGGACATTTTTTTGCTTTAGGAAACTAATTAAAATATCGTATGAACTAGATAAAGGGAATAAAAACAGCTTGACTGGTTACCAACCGAAAATAACCAAAACTTGCACGGTCATTACACGTCCAATCTGTCGTTTACTTTTGATGACCAATTCGCTGCCATATCTGTCAGTTTGGAAAAAGCTAAAGACTGCGAAGCAATCAAACAATTTGTTCAACCTACATGTACTGCTTCGCTAAAACGCCAAGCCAGATTATCTCAGTTATGTTAATTTTACAAGCCTCGGGATATTTCAAACATGACTTTTTCGCCTAGCACGTAAGGCTGACTTCTAGCAGAGGAACCATTTAGTGGAAAATAAATGGGCATGCAATTCTCAAAGTTTGGTCATTCATCATTTTCACGTTTCAATCGTAATTGTATTCCAAACATCTGCTAGTCGTAGGCAATTCACAACTTACTGGAGGAGGAAAAAAGAGCACTAGAGCAGAGAAGCGGTTACTTCTGGGAGATAAAGTTTGGAATCAACTTTGGTAAATCTTTTTCGACAACAAGTTAGCTTGCAAACTAGATTCACTTCTCGACAATTCTGATTAATATTTATATTCGTTCTGGTTTCAGATTTAACACTTCGTTCGTCGTAAGTACTTAGTTGGTAGATGTGGTTGGTTTGCAACTCAGACAACGACCTTGAAGGTGAGCTTGGATTTCAACTACTGCGGACAAAATGTTATGACCAAATATTCCCATCGATACACATGTATCCCCATGTATCTCGTCCTGTTGATCGAACAGCTACATTTTGGGTTTCTTCTAAAACATCTGATCATTCCGGCTTGTGGTGCCCATGAGATTAGCATATCTAAGGTAGCTATTTGAGAGGGATCTGTGTTATTAAGCTTTCCGATTTTTGCCACTTGGCAATCATCAAAATTGTACTGAATTCCGGTTTTCTTTTTCCAAAAAAATTAATCGCAGCGAGATTTATTCCTTATCGCTGGGAAGTGAGTTTTGAGTTTAAACGTTGTCACACGTACAGAATTTTTTTTTTTTTTGTAGAACGCAATTTTAACGGAATCGCCAGTCGCGAGTAATGGTGAAAAAACTTATCTTTAATAGCGAATCGTTCGTTTTTGTTGTTGGATTCTGTGTTGCATATCGACTTTGTCTTAAGTGGTGCTTTCTAGCCATAACTTTTGTGCATTTAAAGTTCGCCGGAGTTGTTATCGTTTTGCCAGTCCATACGACCGCTTCAGTTAGCTCTGTTAACAGTTGGAGAATATATCTATTAAATGTTGGAAACGCATTTAATTCTATAACAACAGCGCGACAATAAAGCCTTAGGAAATAAAATGGCATGCTATTAAAAACCCTGAAAAGTGTATGAAACATGAACTGAAAAAAGAGACAAACATATTTATTCGAGGTTAAATCGCGCCATTATCAAGTCGAAAACTGAAAAGAGTTGGATATATAGTGGGGAAAGTATGTTAAAAAGTAACTAAGTACTTGGGTTAAGGCTAATCTCAGTTTCAAGGGATTTTATGACAAGAGTTGTGTATAGAGAGGATTTCCAGTGAGTGGGAAACGCTACGACAAACCAAACTTAGCGTTGTGATTGGATATGACATCAAAACAATGGGAAGCCATTTCAGTGTTGCGCTATAACGTACCGTCTAAGTCAGTACTTCGTGTTTACCACTCATACGAAAACCGCTCATGCCTTGCGTACACAAAAAAATATTATTAACACGTCCCATAACACGTTATTTCCGACCGAGTAAAGAGAGAGAAAAATAAAAAGTGAGTTCAAACGCCGCGCAACAGCCTCCAAAGCAAAGATTCTAAAGACATGGCGAATGTTATAATGCACATGACATCAATGTTGAATTTGGAAAAATCAAACGAAATGGTAACTGTTTTGTTTGTAAAGCTAGTATTTTAATCCTAATCTGATTGCTCGATAAAACAAGTAACATTATTATACATTTTACTCACTATCTCGCAACTGATAGATACTGATTTATAAGGTCGAGTCATAGACGCGCACTTAAAAAGTAGATATATAAGTAAAGGACAGAAAGTTTCAGTGTTTTCAAAATGTGTAATAAAACAATTAATGAATTCGGTTTTTGCATGATATCGTAAAGTGAAGAATTCTTCAGACTCAATAGAGATATAATGGTGACGAGGGCTTCGGTAGATAACTCAGACCTCGGTCTTAGTAATTTACGATATCATGCTCAACCTCATCCAATAATTGCTTAATAATACAACGACAAACACAGCAGCAACTACAGATTTGATAGTAGAAAAGTGTTAAATTTAAGTAGCCCCTGGCTATTTTACTTGTTTTTTCCTGTCGTCGTTATATTTTCATGAAACATCACTAAAAACTCCCCGAGTTATGCTCCGGTTATGCTGACACGGCTAAGTATTTACATGATTCCGAAACGTTAGAGCAGATTTCGTATGACTGTGAAAAAGTCGCGGCACGAACACGGCGCGGACACGGTCAAGGCGCGGCAAGGAACTTTAGAATTCTAGAAAACCTCACGGTCGCGGCAAGGCACGCTTACGGCACTGACCGTGCCGCGACTTTTTCACAGTCATACGAAATCTACTCTAAGAAACAACACGACTACTTTCATCTTGACAGACATGTTTCGGTAGCCCTACTTCCATCATCAGTGTAAAGATTACAATTCAGAGCGAGATTATAAATGAGAGTAGGACAAAATAATATAAATGAGAAAAAAAATTATAAAGGAAAAAGCGTGCGAGTTAGAATGATAAGATAAAATTAAGCCATTTTCGCCTGAAACTATAGCTCTGTAACTAGTAAAAGAGACGAACCCATAGCTGTTGCATGCACTTCTAGTCCCTGTGCCCTGCTAGGTATTTCTTGGTATCCTTGGTACTCAGACATTATCTGCATTATAGTTAACAATATCTAGGGAATTGACGGCCAGGGACTCTCGAACCATAGCTTTACAATACCGACTACACATACAAACAAAATGATTCAAAATGAGGTGATCATTAGGAGAGTTTTAAAGTTGATTCATTAGTCATGAATTTATAGGATATATATAACATGGAGTTTCATTTTTCCTCGAGTTATCGTTTGATATATGAACGTCTTGGAAGATTAAGGGAATGATTGTAAATAAAATGGGAGGATAAATGGATAGAAAGATGAATGGATGGAAGGATGGAAGGATGGAATGAATTAATGGAAGAATGAAAGAATGAGCGGATGAATGGATGGGAGAATGAATGAACAGTAAGATGAACGGATGGGAGAATGAACGGATGGGAGAATAAATAGATGAAAGGATGAATGAATGATACGATAAATGATCATTAATTAATTAAGTGGAAAAGAAAGTTTAATTATCAGGATTTCGCAGGCAACTTTCTTCTTCTAATCAGTTAAATGATCCCCCGCGTATTACCTGCCTGTCCCTCCCTTGAAACATAAGCCGACTTCCTCAAGCTGGGTCATCCCACGCTACCCCACTCGTAATACTATTATCCACCTTCGCACTTGTTTCTCTGAAGGCCGCCTCTTTTAGGTAAAAAAAAAAAACATTATCTCAGTACCCACCTACACCAACACACACTACCACTTTGAAATGATCAAAATACTTTTTGCATTGCTAAAAGAAACAGATGATAGAGTTATCTAGGGAGCAAGTTAGCTATTTATCTCAGTCTAGCATTACATACTCAATGGAACAGTATCCTTGAAAATCTTTTTCACTGGCGCCAATTTTTTTGTCGAAGTAAAATTGAAGTTTTAGAGTTTTCTCAGTGATAAGCTTAACAGGACGTTTCCATGATTGTCCTTTTACTACCACTACCAGAACGCTTTATCAAGATGCTTTGTTATTCAGATTTCTCTGCTCTCCTAGGAATAAAGAGACAAATGGTCAAATTTGCCTGACAACAGAAGCCTCTCAAAGCACCCTGGTAGTGGTAGTAATTTACGCCATCATGCAAACGTCCTGTTAATCCATTGAGACTGATTACGACTTCCTTGGAACCACAACAACAGCTGGACGAACCGCAACGTAAACAATCACCGCGCATGCGCCGGTGAGCAGTCTTTCGCCTTTTTTCAGACACTTGGACATTTACTTGAGGATCGTATATCTGTCTTGTTTGTTGTCCATAATTGAGAATAACTACATAGATATGATAAAATATCTCTAAACAAAGGATTTATTCTCGAATATTTTGAAATGAAGCAACATTGAGGCTTAGTCAATCGCTACAAGGTAAAAATGTCTTTATACTATGGAAATTGACTTCACCGACACTAATTATCGATTCCTAGTTAACCTTAATGTTATTCTCTTTGTTTGAGCTTCATCTTGTAGTAATCTTAAGAACATACCTTGTCCAAAAATTCAGTATCGGTGGAGAAAGAAATCATACACAAGAAAAGAGCTTGTACTATGAAATGAGAAAATATTTGACGCTCAAACCTAGATAGATTTATTGGCAACCTGTCACACAAATTGTAAACGAACGACAAGGAAGAACTCTTGTAACTGGCTTTAGAAGCTTAAAAAGGATTATGATGGATTATTTTAAGAAGTGAATTCAATTATATTTGTTACTCTCGGCAAGTGTTTTTGAGTAGCTAAAAATTTCTGAAACCCTACAGATAATAGACCCGAGTACAGAGCTGACGGGAATCAATCTTGTTAGCTTGGACTTCAACCAGGCTATTGACCATAAGTCTTTCTCAATATTTATAAGTGACTTGTGCATGGCATTTATAGATCTAAACAGTGTGGCGCCCTTGTTCAATGAGTTTTCTTGAAACTTGTCTTTTTATTCTGTATTAATTCGCTTTTTCGTTTGAATAAGAGTATTTTTTCAATGAGATGTTTTTTAGAATTGACACATTTATCCGTACTTTAGCCTTTATTTATTTTTTTATTTTTTATTTTTTTAATTTCATCTTTTACTGAATTAAAATCATAATTTTGTCGAAAAATGGCGAAGATATTCGTGAGAAAGTATAGTATCTTTTGATTTATTAAGAAGAAACTGTCCAAATACATGTATTATTTTCAAACTCAATGAAAATATACACAAGATGGAGTGAGAAACGAGTGAATAATGCCAGGCCACAGAAAAACCACTGTAAAAAAAACTAATTGAACAACAACATCACATTACCACGACCACTACACAAAGAATGACAACTAGCTATAATAGTTACAACAGCACTTACAACCACTACCACAATAACAACAATAATAATCACTAAAACAACTATTAGCAACACCAATAGCCCCACATCAACCACGGAGATAGGATGATAGTTGGCGAAAAGTTCTTTAATCAAGGACTGAACATTTCTCACCTCGAACCACAAAACCTATTTTATAAAAACTTGAAAGGATCTAAAAATATACTAGAGTACGGTTATTAGTTTTGTATAAATTCCCTTGCACAGGTGGACGGATACAGTCTTAAGGTTTGTACTATAATTTCCGACTTTAAGAAAATAATAACTTGAAACTAAATGAGAAAGTACAGTAACTAGCTAACAACACTCATTAAAAAACGAACGCAAATGCACAATAAACTGATAAAACAAGAACACACTGACATAATCGAAAGATCAATCACATTTAGGTGAATATTTTACGATTGGATGTTTTTTATTGTTTTTGGCTTCAGTAATTGGTTTTTGGCTTGTGTTACGATATTTTCTTCCTTCAAACTTTCTTCCTTCAAGTTGATGCAGACGAGGAAGGCGAACATGATTCGTTAATAGAGAGCATGGGTGCCTCCTCTCACCGCTGTGCTCATAGGTTCAATACTCGGATTCGCTTCATATGTGACTAGAGTTGTTTATTGGGTCTCTCCTGTGCTTCGAGGGTTTTTCTCCGGGTTCTCCCGTTTTTCCTCCCTCCGAAAAAAGAGAAGAAGAAAGAAAGAGAAGAAAAAGGAAAGAAAGAAAGAATAAAAGAAGTCGGGAAAAAGAGGGGGAAAAGCAAAAACAGCTCCGTTGTGACTGACACACATTGGTTGATAGTTTCAAAAAATGACGATATCTCTACAGTCTACGATACCTAGGGTGTGTATTCCTGTAATATTAACTGAAATGTTTGACCTTCTGTCTATAGCTTTTGAATCAAATAGTCTTATTAAGCCTACTCCAATCGATGACAACTTAATTCTGCGGTAAGGTGACCCTGAAATGAATTGAATTCATTTTCATTCGACATTAATTTATCCCTCGCAGAGGAAATTGTTTAGTGAATCTTCCGCAGATGTTCAACAATAAATTGTCAAGCATATCGGTAGGAATCCCAGGTAATATTCTATGAATGATATTAAAATATGAATTATGGAATAACTGCTGCGAGTCGTACTACAAAATAGACTTTCATCCGTCTTTGTTAATTTAAAAAATTTAATTTTTGACAGAGCTTTATTTTTATGAAGTCACTCAAGCTGTTTTCGACTAGACGAAGTTCATTGATTATTTCAAAAATTGATCAAAATAAATCTTATTTACGATTAGATTATTAGTATTTAAAAAAACCCCGCCAAAAACCGGATGTTACTAAAACCGGGAATGAGGAATGGGGAATGAATAATAATAGAATCTACTGTGTTATTGCGTCGTTCTCAAAAGATGCCGATTCATTCCCCATTCCTTCATTCCTCATTCCTCATTCCTCATTCCTTCATTCCCCATTCCCTCATTCCCAATTCCTTCATTCCCCATTCCTTCATTCCCCATTCCTTCATTCCTCATTCCTTGTTTTAGTAACATCCCCAAAAACCGCCACTTGTAATCACCCACGGTCTTAGGTCTCCATGGCAACACAGTTAATTATGGTCGTAATATTGACAGTCTGGAGAGAGATGTTCACCACAGGGAGCCCATCTACAGATAAACGCTATAGTTTAAAGAAATGAATTCAACCTGTCTTGTTATATTTGTAGATGCAACTGATTTAGCTACTTTCAGTTTTAACTTTTTCTGACCTATTTTTTCAAGAAGCAGTGATCGGGAAACGCCCGCGCCATGCGCCATAGTCACATTTTCACTCAAAATGGCGCATTTAATCTAGTTTTAC
>JAAAQI020128369.1:0-14075 GCA_011800005.2 Stichodactyla mertensii | reverse complement strand
AGGAAAAAGTCCCAAAGGAATGACACGTGACCTGTATTGGGAAAACAAATACGCCCAAGTGAATAAGGTCTATTACCGTGACAGACCCAGGTTTGAATCCCGAAAGGGTCACTATTTTTTTCCTTTTTCATTTTTTTTTCTTTTCTCCGCTTATTTTCTTTTTCTTTTTTCTTCCTTCCTTTCTTTCTTTCTTTCTTTCTTTCTTTCTTTCTTTTTTGTATATGTGGTTTTAAATGCTGCAATCCACGTCAGCCTTTTTACCTGAAGTTTTTGTTCCTCTGTAGCCATCTCCTCAACTGAACCACACTATACGGTTTTATTGATTCTCTAGGAAATTTTGCCCCTGGAACGTCTTCTTCCTTTAGAAAACTGCTTTCTTCGGACACGTTTAAACACTCTCAATTTGGGTACAGACGTCATTTCTTTCGTCTTTAACTTTTGTGTTCCTCCAAACAATCAAACTCGACTGGAACTCTACCGCTGGTTAGTGTAGACCGTAGTTTCGGGTCACCATTCATGTTGACATATAATATTGCAGACGGCAGGAGGAAGGGCTGAAAGAGCCGCATAAAAAACATGTCTCAGCTCATTATTTATCTCATTTCGGAGCTAACTTGCAAGATACTATCCTACTTGAACCTCACTCCGTCTCGAGGGACAGCTACAATGTCGTTAAAGCGCAAAGCAGATCCGTCAAGCCATGAACTAGAATCACCCGCAAGGAAAAGAGAACACCGTCATTTACTAAGATCTCGTCAACCTTCTCTTATAGCTATTGACGGCTTTGGACAGAGCATTGGTGTCCTTACAAGCGGTGGAGATGCTCAAGGTATGGTTTTTGATAGTCTAGCAGCCATTAAATAAATTTTATTTGTAAAACCACGACACAAAACAGAGCAAAATTATGCAATGTCAACTGCATATTTTTCAACTATGTGCTTATTTAACTTAAGCCTTATCTTACTTGCTTAAAAAGGGGAGACAAATATTAAAAGAATATCAAAATTTGATTTAAAAATGGTATTTCAAAGGTATAATAGATAATTTAAATTATATAAAATTTCTTGAATGGCCAGAAAACCTTTTAAATAATTGAAGTCTCCTGGTATTATGATAATGGTAGGTAAGCTTAAGTAATTTTCACTATTAGACGGGTTCATGACAGTTGTCACGCATCTGACTAGCGACCGAGAATTCCGTTTGGATTGTCAATCTGTTTGTAGATATGGCCATAGCAATGGTAAATATTGAAAGAGCAGATGGATAATATGAAGGCTGAATATTCTCTGGGGAGTTCACAGTGTATACATACAAGTTTGAATTTATAATTTTTGGTCTACAGAAGGTTGGCCATTATTTATGTGTGTGGGATACGTATAGGCTATGATATACTCAACAAAATAACTGCATTCTGATTGGTCTAGAGCAATGCATAAATAGGTAATAGGGTGCTATTTGATTCCATATTGTACACTGTGAATTAAGTAATTAAGTAATTATTTAACACTTATTTACTGGGACCGAGGGAAACAGTATGTTTTGTGGTCCCGAGACCGTTGATGTTTCCCGAAGCAGAGCTGAGGGAAACATCAGCGGTCGAGGGACCACAAAACATACTGCTTTCCCAAGGTTCCAGTAAATAAGTGCTTTATTATTATACCAAGTGCCAAAGAGAACAAAAAATAGAGAAAGAATGAATTTTGCAAATTTGCGCACTAATGTGGTGGATTCTGGTTTCTGGTTTTGATATTTTTTTCAGTCACGTGACTTCCAGTTTTGTTATTCCCGGTCCACAACATATTATTGCCCTCCCAGACTTGTCGCCAGGGAGACAGTCGAATTTCTTCACGTTCACGTGATACACTCTCGATCAATAGAAATTGAGGAAAATTGAACTTTGACACTTGGTATATAATAATATATTTTATTGCACAGATTGCACTTGCCTACAGCTTGATCTCTTTCAAAGCATCATTTGTGCCCATAAATCCCAAATTGTACTCAGGCTTATGTGATTTTCTACAAATCACATAAGCACAAGTGCAGTTCGGGATTTATACTGTAGGCACAAATCATGCTTTGAAAGAGATCAAAATTGCACTCACCTATGGTTCATGCAATTCAAGAACTTTCAAAGCATCATGAGTCACCATAAATCCCAAGTTGCACGAGCACCGTGAGGTTATGCAATTTTTTTTTGTAATATACTGAAGAAAATACAAAAAAAATAAGGCTTGCCAAACACAAGACAAAACTAACCCTTGAATGGTTTCCTGTCTCAACTTTTTAAATTTTATTCAAAATAATTAGTAATGCTGGAAAAACGAAGCTACAAAAAATGTGTTAAGGAAAATATATTAAAGATTTAACTTTTTTAATCAATAAAATAGAATTATTACTTCAGAGTGCAATACAGAATCAAATAGCACTCTATTACATATTAATGCATTTGCTCTAGACCAATCAGAATGCAGATATTTCATTGAGTATATATTATTAATGTAGATATGGCCATAGCAGTGGTAAATATTGAAACAGCAGATGCATAATGTGAATACTGAACAGTCTCTGGGGAGTTCACATTGTATATAAGTTTGAATTTATAATTTTTGGTTTGCAAAAGGTTGATGAAGAATAAATTGATAAAGGAATTGGTCATTACATGTGTGTGTGTTGGGGGAGGGAATGAACTACACTGTATTCTTCCTTTTTTTGTTACTTCATCATGGGCCATGTTGGTACCATTTAATAAAAGATTTTAGGTCCTTTTGTCTGGCCACCAGCATTGCCGCCATGCCTTTGCCAATCAGAATGCAGGAAAGCTGTTGTATACATTCGTCGGTATCCCACTCTTCCTTCCCATCATGCATTTGTATTTTCTATGGTGTGGGATAAAATAGTTATACAATGCTTTCTTGCTTCACACCATGGAATATCCCAATTGTCACTTGTATTTTCTTTGCATACATTTATACGTAAGAAATAAAAATGTGTGGTATATTTCATGGCATGTACTCAAAAGCATTGCATAACTAGTGTGCATATTCTATTTAAGATCAAAAGATACATTTTCCCTAGACATGCTTCTATGTGTGGTGTATATCTTTTCTAGGCATGAATGCTGCAATAAGAGCTGTTGTTCGCATGGGATTGTATACCAATGCAAGAGTATTCACAATTTGGGAGGTAGATATTGCATGACCTGTCGTGTCAGTTTTTCTTATCTTTGTCTTTTATTTTGGTAGAGGGACTTGAACTATTAGGAACTTAGCTCCCTATTCCCTGTTAATTTATTATACATCCCATAAAAAAAGGGACTACAGACTATCCTTAAGCACTTGTATAAACAGTTAATATTAATTATTCAGTTGTATGTCACACAGAGTGATTTTATTAACCCATGAAAGAAAGATAACTATTTAGTTTGTACTAGTTGATAAAGAACAAAAGTAAACAATGGGTTTAGAGTCTACTACTAACTATTATGCATACTATTTTTTCATGGGTCAAATAAAATCACTCTAGCAGCTACATTGGTGGTATTTACTGTAATAAAAGATTTCTCATCATTGGTCCTTTTTTTCTGTACCACCAACATGGTTGCCATGCCTTTGTCTTGTGGTCAACCTCTCGAGGATGATTGAAAAACATCACTAGACCCCTTGCAGCAATCCCAAAACACTTCAGTTTGGAAGACAAAACAGTGGAATATTTTCAGTCTTCAATTCTCAGGGGAAGCACCTTGCAATCCATCAATTTGAGTATTTAACCATAACAATGTATGTCACAGGGATACCAAGGTCTAGTTGATGGTGGGGATAACATTAAAGAAGTCAGCTGGTATGAGGTATCTGGGATCATTCAACAGGTGAATATTTAAATTTGTTACAAAAATATAATATAAAAAGTGTGATACTATGGACTGTATGAAATGTTTTGTGTTTTTTAGGGAGGTACTATCATTGGTAGTGCTAGGTGTCAAGATTTCAGGTGTCGTGAAGGTCGCTTGAAGGCTGCTCATAACATGGTTGACAGAGGAATAACAAACCTGGTATGCTACCATTGTTATTGCCATCATCATGATCCTTATCCTTATTACCAGTACATACCCTAATCTTACAGTGAAACTGGCTCAAGCATACCCTCTTAGATGCCATTAGTAATTTCATTATTCGAATATTGAGTTGATTATTCGAACTTCAAAATCAATTCTCAACTCAAATTTTGATTGGATTCTTCAACGAGTGACATAAATAGGCAGAAAAACTCCACAGAAAAGCCAGTATAAAGTTTGCATGCATTTTCAATCCAAATTTGAGTAGAGAATTCACTGATTGGCCCTGTGCCTTCACACAGTGTAATTTGTGCTACATTGTGTTCTGGTCATGAAAATGTTCGGACGTTGTTCGACTGCCATACGAATGCACTAACTTTTGAACAAATTTTCAACAAGTTTTGATACGTTTTTCTCCTTAAAAACAGCAAGGGTATTTTGAATTAGGGTTAAACAACAAGATTTTAGTTATATTTAGAGAAACAAATTTACAATGTATAATTCAAGTCAATAATTTGTTCAAAAGTTAGTACACTTGTACAGCAGTCAGACAACATCTGAACTTCTGTACAATTTATATGACAGCTAGGGGCCAATCAGTCAATTAAGTTTGAAGTTTGAATAATAAACTCAATATTCGAATAATGAAATCATTAATGGAATCTAGAGGGGTATGCTTGAGCTGGTTTGACCGTAATCATCAGCATCACCTGTCATCATCATTGACAGCATTGACTTCCAAAACCATTACATGTACATGTACCTTCACTATTAACATCAGCAACTAAGAGCAGTATCAGCTTCACCCTCATCATCACCACTATCATCAGAGTAGAACTATCACTATCAACATCAAAACCATTGCCATTACAACTATCACCAGCAGAAGCAGCTTCACCTTTGCCATTAAAACGATCATGGGTAGAAGCATTTCCTTATACATGATGTTATCATCATCATTGACATAAACCATCACCATCATCATTGACATCATAAACCATCACCATCAACATTGTCATCACCATGCATCATCAATATCAGCGTGGAGCAGGAGGAGATGAAAATAAAGAAATATGCTTCATGTGCAGAGTGTACATATTTCAAGTTGTTGCCATTCCTTTATTGCAGACTTGAAACTTGTGCATATAGGTGGATATAGTGTTTATAAACATTGTCATTGTAACATTACACCCAAACCATGGAGGTGTATTAACCAACTGCTTTGGCATTAAATCTGGAATTTAAGCTGTCAATGACTTGTCTTTGAATGAAGCTGAATAAAGTTATTTTGTTTTGTTTGATAAATGAAAACACTCATAATTATGTCTTTAGCCTGATATGATGCTTTATTCTTGATTTTTTATATCCTAAAGTGGAAAGGGATGTGAAAAAAGTCAGTGAATAGTGGCAGATTCAAACAATATATGTGCCAAGGTCAAAGTAAAGCTTTCCAGAAAATGGAAGGCCTCATTTCATTGGTCAATTCTTGGGAAAGGAATGTTTGGCTCAAGTGAGCAGCCATTTGTGGGGAAGGGAAATTTAACCAACACTAATAGTGGCTGTAAAGAAGACTATGTATCCACACTCATCCTGATTGTTGTTATCTTCAAGGTCATTATTGGTGGTGATGGCAGTCTTACTGGAGCAAACTGCTTTAGACAAGAATGGTCAGGACTACTAGAGGAGCTTGTTCAAAAAGGTGTTTAACATTTAAATATCAAGATCTCATCTCAAGTTATTATTTTTTAAAATTACATGTACTTCATGAGTGGTCAGGAGGTAACTGATATGCATTTTTGGTATTGAAACATCAGCATCATGGGCATAAAGTTATTAATTTTTCTACTAAAGTCATCAGAAGTAGATCTTCAGTGGGAGGTGCATAGCTATCTTGGTAGTCAGTGGTCACCATGGCAACCCTGTCACAAGTCCAACAATTTAACATCCCACCTAGCACCATCACACTGACAAGTCGGTGGAATACTTAGCTTTACTCACCTCGGAGGAGGGAGGGAGGGAGGGAGGGAGGGAGACCCAATAGCATTGCATGTAGCAAACAAATGTACAAGGTATCATTGGTAAAATCAGATGGTGCCCACTGCAAGCCTTGTACCAAGTACCAATTGTTTATCAGTGACATGCTTGTGTGTTAATACAATAAATATACCTTGTTGGCCAAGAAGTGAGAAGCTATTGCTGACATATACTAGCTATAACAGGCTACTTAGTTCTAGCTCTTAAAGTTTTACTTAACCACATTTTCTCCCTTTAATTAGGTTCTATCACAGCTGAGAAAGCAGCTCGGCATAAGACACTGAACATTGTAGGAATGGTAAGCTTTTACCCCCAGTTTGTGTCAGGTGTGGATCCAGGGAAGGACACCCATGAAAGGAGCACTATGGCTGTCCAAAGGACACTCTTCTGTCTTTAGGTGGTGTACACCCATAGTATTTGTGCAAAAGGGGCAAAATAGTGCAAAAGGGTTTTTTCCTGTTTTTAGGGGGTGTACAACCCTAACATGCTTCCCTAAATTGGTGATTGTGTGTAAGTGTTGTGGGAAACCAGTGTTTGATAAGAATGGATGATTTAAGCTAGCATGCATGTTTATTATGTAGAATACACAAGCCAGAAAGCATTGTCAGTACAGGGGTCAATAAAGTGTTGACATGATACATTTTGTGGTTAATGAAAAAATTCATGGTGTTGGTCACTCTGTGGATGAGCATGGGATCAATGCAATAAGCCTTTTGTAACAAATTACCACATATTAATTTTAACTTGATGGCAAAAAAACCATTTTTCATTTCTTCACAACAAATTTTTTTGGATTTCTAAAGCCTTAAAATCTTTCTTCAAAATACCATTCTACCCTTATAATATGCTTTGGATCTCATTTCAAGATACCTAAGCATTTTAAAGTTTGTTTGCCATCCAGTGGAGCCTCCCCAAGGGACCGTGAGCTCAATTCATTCACTATTGAAGTGATATTATTATCATCATGTGACTGTTTGCTGCAAAAGTGCCTACATGTATTTTGAGCAACTGTTGGTAATTCACACGGCTACCAACACTGTTTTTCATCCCTGAAATGGGGTCTGCATTTTTTACACGAAACCCTTGTATTTGAAATAGGTTGGTTCTATTGATAATGATTTCTGTGGGACAGACATGACTATTGGAACAGATTCTGCCTTACACAGAATATTTGAAGCAACTGATGCCATCATGACTACTGCCACCAGGTATGTACACTGTAACATCAATCACATCACAAATGTTTGAAAAATGCAGAATTATAACACATCACATAAAAAAGAGCCTGGTAACATAAGCCTCTTACATGTAGCTATGCCGTACATGATGGTGAGTCACAGTTGAGGGCAGTTACTTCATATAATTTTTTTACAAAACAGATATCTTACATTTAACTTTCAATGTGTGCTTCTCCTCACCCAGGTGTATAGATGAGTGGCTGGGAATAAGTGGAGGGTAGAGGGGTGGCAAAAAGAATTATGGACTCTGTGCTGCTTTATCTCACAAAAACCATGATAGATCATTGCTGGCACTGATGCTGAGCTACTAGACAGTATGTAGTTTATTCAACCCAACTTGCTAATCTAGGACTATTTTACTTATTAATAGTAAAATTGAAGACACAGAATACCACTTTCAATTCTTTAACCAAGTTAATAGTCAATACTGGTCCACAGGAGAATTCGGCATCAGACTTGCGTCACAAATCAGATAACTGACTTTTATTAATGTCCTTAACTTATTTGATCTAAAACATAATCACAACACATATCCTATGTTACTAACTGTCTATTAAACATGTTCTTAATCATCCAGCATATATTATATATCAATAGCTCAAGTCTTTCATTACTTACTTCTGTGACGCGTTTAAACTACGTTTATCAGGTTAGCCAGAATCACTTCATAATATCTTCAAAACACTTTCAACATATACGAGTCACGTCCATTTGCTACTAGTAAAAAAACTAAGAACTGAAACCTTATCTGACGCATGTCTAGTTACAACAATCACTGATTGGCTGAGAAGATATACAGTCTAATCATTGAATAATCAACTAATCAGATTAATTAATAACTAAGTTGCTAAGCTAGACGAATACTATTTAGTAAACTAAAAATAATCAAAGCCACATGCGAGCCTCCTCACACGGCAAGCATGTGGGGTCTAAACTACAATCATTGCTAAAGAATTAAAGGACTATTAAAACATAATCATAATCAATGCGATTCAATGAAACAACTAAAGGATGCATTAGGAAATATGAGAATAACAAAATCAGTTACATCATTGGAACTTGCGTGCATATTGGAATCATAGCTGTACACATTGTACAAAGTGTAGCATGTAGATTATATTTAGTAGATTATATTTCAGAGTTCGTAATTCGCGTTTGGGATCATCATTAATTGATATAATGGAAAATCATTGGGAGACTAACTATAAACATGTGAAATGGAAGATACGACTTACATACCCGTCCTGCGCTTGTAAAATAGATGATTATTGCAAATAGGAGTGTTCACTCATGGATTGTTCGTAGAAAAGAGGTCGGGTAATCAGAGTGCAACACATTAAGTTATAGAAAACAGTTAATAAACAACTACGTAAGAAAAACAGATTGATATACAATCACTACACAGTATCTCTGAATTTTCTTTGGGAGTTCACCTAGTGACACATCATGGTGTTACACCAACAGTGTTAAAATATGATCATAGAAATGTAATCTATTTCTCACTAACTTGACAGGCAACTCAGAAAAATTCAGAGTCCATCTGACAGGAATCAAACCTGTGACCTTCAACACTGGTCAGATGCTCTACTTGTAGGTGGTAACTTCACTGGGTTTCTAAGTATATAGCATTCTTTAAAATGGCCAGCCTCATCCCAGCCATCATCAGTAAGGATGCAGGCAATAATGCTGTTATTAATGTCATGTGTGTAAATTCCTTACATTCTTATTTTAATTCTTTTTTTTTTAATTTCCCATTCGATATTTCACTTACTTCCACAGCCATCAAAGAACTTTTGTTCTGGAAGTAATGGGCAGGCACTGTGGGTAAGTAGAAGTTACATGTATGCTTTACATGTTATGCAACATGACACAGGTGTGAAATATGACTTTCTCATGCGGTAACCATTAATTATTCCTACAAGAATAAAACCTTTTGTTTATGCTTGGCTAAACTATTCTGAAAAACTTGAATGCAAGGCTTCATGGGCAAAAATGTATTGGTTTAGTCAACAATAATGTGGCCACAGCATGAGATACGGATTTTATCTTCAAGTGTTTAAAAGATCTTTCACAAGTGAGCACAGCAAATGAGTGAGAGATTTTCAACATGAGAAGATAAAATCTGTATCTCCAAGCACCTATATAATATTCTGTTTATTATATAATTATTAAACAAACCTTATTGCATACAAGTAGCTGTAAAAGGTACAAACCATGGTGGTGTTATTTTTATGTGTGAAAATATCAGTTTTACACAATGAAGAAAAATAGATATTTCATCGATAATAATAATTAACACTTATTTACTGGGACCTTGGGAAAGCAGTATGTTTTGTGGTCCCGAGACAGCTGATGTTTCCCAAAGTGGCGTTGAGGGAAACATCAGCAGTCAAGGGACCACAAAACATACTGCTTTCCCGAGGTCCCAGTGAATAAGTGCTTTATTATCATACCAAGTGTCAAAGAGGACAAAAAAAATTGAGAAAGAATGAATTTTGCAAACGTGCGTGCTAATGTGCTGGATTCTGGTTTCCCGTTTTGATATTTTTTCAGTCATGTGACTTCCGGTTTTGTTATTCCTGGTCCACAACATATTATTGCCCTCCCAGACTTGTCGGCAGGGAGACAGTCGAATTTCTTCACGTTCACGTGATACACTTTTAACCAATAGAAATTGAGGAAAATTGAACTTTGACACTTGGTATATAATAATTTTTATTTCTCTGTCTTCATCAGATATCTTGCACTTGTCAGTGGAGTTGGAATAGGAGCTGATTATGTAAGTATTCTTGGTTTTTATGACATGTCATAGCAACAATTTTAGGCAAACAAATTAAGAAAAGATTTATTTTCTTTTGTTATATCAACCAACATGATAGCATACCAATGTATACACCTACAGTATTTCAAAAAACATTGTCGGTCAGAGATCTGAAATCTGAGACCAAAAGGAATTGAGGTTGTAAAGAACGTCACTATGATTTAATGTTTAACCTACATTTGATTATGTAATGATATTGATTGATTACTTGGTAATTCGACCTCTTCCAAATCAACTCCTCGAACAACCACACGTGGAAACTACCTCATAACTAATTTACGGGATAAAGGAGGTAAAATAGATATTAGAATTGTAACGAAGTGATTATTTAGTTTACACAATAGTTTATAAGCATTATCTTTCATTCATCATGTTATTGTGAACTAGTTTTCTTGTGATCTATACCCTGTAGCTGTGTTGTTATAAAACTATGATCGGAATGCATGCCAAGCAATCATGATCTAAATGTAACTTTAAGACCCTACTTTATTAGCAAGCATTGTAAGTAATCAGTGCACCCTTTGATTTAATTGTAGCTTTACGTAATTCAATAAAGAAACAGAACGATGAATTGCAGTATTATTTAACTGGAATATGGCCCACCGAGGACTTAACAGTGAATATTATTGACCTCAGCCATTACAGAGGTTATTATAAGGAATTGAGGTTATAAGAAATTAATTTATATTTTCAAATTATGTATAGTTTACCTTTTAGTAGGTTGCAATAAGTAAATAATGAAATGCAACCCCACCTGTGTTGTGATAACTTCCACTGGTTAATTGTCTGGCTCAGATTTCAGGTTTCAGATCACCAGCCAAAAAACTATTTTGAAATTTTTTTATAGGAGCAAAGATGATGGGGCCTTCTCTGCATAGAGGTCCAAGTTTTATTCCCAGTGACCTAGAATACTTGTTTTGACTTCTTTCCATTCCATGTAGCTTAAATACCTGTAAAAGGGAGCACTGATCATCAGAGGGGATTTATATGTACATGAGGCCTGTCTTGGGAGAACTGGGCAACCACTCCCTGCATCATTATAAGAGTAAAATAAATTACCTTTAGATATTCACCTTTTACCTTCTCATGTACTGCAAATCTCTACCTAATTATTTTGGATATAAGTATGTTATGAATAATGGAATGATGATTCCATGTAGGTGTTTATCCCTGAGTGGCCTGTAGAAGATGGTTGGGAAGAAAAGATGTGTAGACATCTACAAAAGGTTAGAATACTGCATATCAAGTGTACAATATGATAATTGATGAAAATTCCTCAATATTTCATTTAGTGTAAACATTTATGTAGTTAAGCTATAATATGAAAACCATCATCATGTGTAAATACTATGGCTATGTTTGTCTATGCATTCATAGCAGTCATTGCAGCCATTCATAGCCACACATAGCCATACCTACATGTATCTATAGAAAGCCTTACATAACTATACATAGCTGTACGTAGCCATAAGGGTAATGACTTATTCACTACTTACATCAAACATCCTTTGACCCTTTGCCAACCACTATTAACCAACACTTACCTCAAAACCGACATTTACATGTACCCCAAAAAGTAAGTGCTTATCCATAAACAAATACTGTCCCATCCAGGTCAGGTTGAGTGGTCGCCGATTGTGCATGGTAATTGTAGCAGAAGGAGCACAAGATATACATGGCAATGCTGTCACTGCAAACCAGATCAAAGATGTAAGTCTTAATTAGTAACATTTTAGTCCTGCATTAAGGGTACTGCAATTTATTTCGTGACTTTTCATTCCAGATTATCAAAACACAGTTGCAACATGATACTCGAGTGACAGTTCTTGGTCATGTTCAGAGGGGTGGATCTGCATCTGCTTTTGATAGGATCTTGGTAAGTAGACTCTACTCTGATTATGTCTTGTGGCAGGACAGCTAGAGGCAGATTTTGTATGAGTGAGAAATGCTACAGGAAATTTGTAGCTGTCCCTTAGTAGTACCATACTTTATGCAAGCCATAACAAGTGGTGATTGGGCAATTCTTAAGAAAACAATGGAAAGTGATTTCAGTGTTACTGTAGACCAACATGATGTTACAAGAAATTCACTCTAACTCAAGAGCCCTTGTTGTCTTGGTTTGCTCCAACGTGTGCATTTTGCATTTTCTATTTCACTTGTTACTATATTTTCATGAAAACATTATGCTACCTTACAGAGCTTGGGCTGTGTATGTTTCTTAGTTAATATTTTTCACCTTTTAAGTCAGTATTGCAAAGAAATGTGTACTGAAGCAACTGTGTACTGAAGAACCACTATATTTTCATGAAAACATTATGCTACCTTACAGAGCTTAGGCTGTGTATGTTTCTTAGTTAATATTTTTCACCTTTTAAGTCAGTATTACAAAGAAATGTGTACTGAAACATGGATGGAGGATGAAGGGCAGGCATGTCTTTGTGAATCCATAAAAAATGGAATTCTTGGAAAAAATGGAATCCAGAGAGAGAGCAGTAAACTACAGTAGTAATAAAACAGTAGCAAAAAAGTTTTTCTCAATAAAATCAACAATTTAATTATTTTCAGCCTCTTGATACACCCTGAATTTATAAGAAGTGCTTAGGGAAAGAATGGTGACCAAGTGTAACAAATTATTAGAATGTAGCCATTATTCCACTAAATCATAAAAGAAAAACGTTTAAAAATCAAATTAGATTTGATATTTATTTTCTAGTTTGTATTTCATCCTAGAATCTACATTTCCTGATTAAGTGACCTGTTTGTTTCAGCATTAAAATGCTGCTATATCTGGTATCATCATCATCATCATCATCATCTATCTGAACATTCATAATTGTAAATTATATAGCATAGCCTAGGACTAGTCTCGTTATGCTATTGATCATGTAAAACCGCGATATAAATAAGTGTCAATAATAATAATAATAATTATAATTATAATAATAATAATAATAATAAAGGTTTATTGGCATCATTTCCATACATAAATATCTATCTATATATGTAACTAATATTAGAAGATAATAGACTATGAATGATACTAATAGCAAATAAATGTATATGAATTATATAGATAGAGTATAAATAATTAATTACAAGTGATTCAATTTGTCCTTCTGTTTACAGTCTTGTCGTATGGGTGCTGAAGCAACCCTGGCTGTTCTAGAAGCAAAAGCAGACACTCCACCATCAGTCATCTGTCTTGATGGCAATAAGATTATTAAAAAACCACTAATGGAATGTGTTGAGAAGGTATTGTCTTCTTGCATACATTCTGCGAGTGTTGTACTTTCCCAAATCCCCAAGCTTGTAGATTCAGATAAAAGGAGCAAGGGATGAAGATACACCTAATTGCAAAAACGTTGTCAGGGAATTTAAATAACACTTAAGTAGATTTGAGTAAATTTACCAATAAGGAAGAAATTATTAGACTTAGGCTTGCCTAGCAAGCTTTGTCAACTTGCACATCAACAGCAACGTACAAAAATACACTCTAATAACGAATATGTTTCTTAATTTGGTGATAATTTAACTGTCACTAAGTCTGAAAGGTATAATAATTTATTCCTAATCGGTAAATTTACTTATTTACTAAAGTTTAATTTTTATTTTTTATCTGACAACGTTTTTGCAATTAGGTGTTTGCATTATTTTTCATGCAATCTTAAAGGGGATAGTCACAAAATCTATGCAGGACTCTGAGGGAGGCTCCTCTTTATGTAAGATATTTTGGAGGCCCTACAATTTTTCTGCAGTAGGAAAGGGGAGTGCTCTTAAAAACATATACATCAAATGGAAAGATAAACCAGCCCCCCCCCCCCCCCCCCCCCCCCCCCCCCCCCGGCCCCGCGCCCCCGGCCCCCCCCCCCCCCCCCCCCCCCCGATCACCTAGGTTACCTCTCGCCGGAGCGAATACAAGCGAAGACAG
>JAAAQI020128358.1:2990-14078 GCA_011800005.2 Stichodactyla mertensii | reverse complement strand
AAGGAAAAAGTCCCAAAGGAATGACACGTGACCTGTATTGGGAAAACAAATACGCCCAAGCGAATTAGGTCTATTCCCGTCTCTGTTTTTGCAAACGATTTGCACTAAAGGCTCTAGGGGCAAGTCTTCACATCGTTCCGTACAGGAATCCCGCAGAATAGATGCGTTCGGGATTAGATGCCAGGGTGATTCAGGATCCAGGGAGATGTATCTGGATTTGTAACTTAGATTCCGCGTAGCAAGGGTAAAAGTTTCGTGCAATCTGGAATCCGGATTTCTTGGACGCACAAGGCTAACTCACCTTCTTCACCAGCGTTTCGTCTTCTTGGTCTCCTGGTCTCTTCATCCTGTTTTTTCACTTTCTCGGCCATTTCATCTTTCAAAGCCAATAACTCCTCTACCGATGTTTCTATTTCACTGTTATCAATGCGACCACAACTTACTAGAGCGGAGATAGCACAGGATAGCTGTGGAATAGGCAGGTTTGGAAAAGAGTTTGGCAGGCTCCTGAGCACCTGTGCTAGAAGCTTTATCATTGCTTTGAGCTCGGTTTCTAGGTCATACCCTTGCTTTGTACTAGAACTAGGAAGTCTGTTGATGTAAGCAGATAAGTGAAGGCTAAGATAGGTAGATTGGGGCAGAGCGCTCAATAGCTTTTGTAAACCTGAACGAGTTGTATCACAATCGCAGGCTCGAGCAAAGACCTTAAAAACCAGCACAACTACGTCATCTCTCATTTCCAATTCCGCTAGAAGAGCTTCAGTTGCAGGCATACATCGTTCGCTGGTCATGTCCAGTACAAGCTCATCAGGGTCTTTAACAAGCATCGATTGCAAACTATTAGAGCCGAATTTCACTTCAGATCTAGTGTCACTTCCATCTCTCCTTCCTCCTCTGCCCCGGTATACACCTCCTGCTGCTGCTCCTCTTCCTCCTCCTCTTCTACCTCCTCTTCCTCCACCTCTTCCTCCGCTTCCACCTCGACGGTGACTTCCAAGTCCAAGGCCCCGGCCCGAATAAGCATCTTCCATTCGTAGTGACTGACGGAGAAGATACAGATGAGTTTAATATTTTTGACACACTCTCTCTCTCTTAGGAAATGAAAGATTTTAGATTCCTTGTTCTTAAGAGGACACGAGAATGGAAACTGACGTGCGCTATCAAAAAAATTCCCCGGCCAAGGCAGGTGATTTTTTACTTTCTCATACGTCGGAAGTGGCCTTACAGTATTTTTAACGAATATTATATCCAAATCATGGAGAAGCAAAAGGAATTAAAGGGAAATAAGGGAAGAGAGAAAATAGGTCATTTTTTGAAAGCAAGCGAGGAAAATTTTTTTTTTTCTGAAGACGCACCAATGACGCCATTTGTCACGCAACGCTTAACATTTGATTATTTCATTGAAACGAAAGGAAAACTTACTTCTTTTGCAAAAACCCAGTGTATAAAGTGCATTTATACTTAATTAAAGAAGTTTATCGAAATAAATTACATGTAAATGTTTTGTACCCTTCAATTTCTTTCTTGGTACGGAACTAAAGGAAAACTTATGTCAGTAAACATGACGTGAACTGTTCTTCAGCGAAAACTCAAAGGCAAATCTCGCAATGTTTTGAATATTTACTAACCTCAAAATGTTCAAAAACATGCTTCAGCACATCACGGTAAACGTACATTATTTGTGCGACTTTTGAAATCCTTATAGAAATATTAAGAACTGATCGAGTAAGCGAGTCTTCTACAGGAACTTTATACTTACCAAGTAAAACAACAGTGTCTGGTTGTTGATATATCGTCTATAGTTCCTGCTATTTAAAAGTTGATTTGATATTGTTCCTCGAGTTAAAATGCTTTGAAACTTTGGCCTCCGCTACATCAAGAATAGCAGAGCAACAGCTATGTTCTTGGTTTGCCAGTGGGAGAAATACAGCTTTGTAATTAAGGATGCAAGTTTTGAGGTGTGGGGTTCTTAGAAATTGGCTTGTCATTTCCTGGAATCCCCTATTTAATATTCATGACGTCTCAATAACGCAATTTTGCCAGAGGAGAGGGTCTCCCCGTCACGTCACGGCTGGGAAAATACCCCGACCCAGACAATAAAATAGGAGAAAATAAAATAAAAATAAAATAAAATAGAATAGAATTAGAATAGAATAGAATGGAATGGAATGCATTCTTTATTATTATTATTATTTATTTATTTTTTGTTGTTTATTGCTCCTCTTCTTGCTCCAGTTCCTTTTGGCCATGCAATTGCCATTTGCCATTTCCCCCATGAGCTTTTTTTAAAATAGCTGTATTAAGCTAAAGAGGGCCAAATGGCCCAATGACATCATTTAGCAAATTAAAACTTTGATGTTAAAAAAAGTGAATTCAACATTTCAAAATTTCCCCTGAATTCCTTTGGCCACATTTGTTTCATTTACACTAACTTTTTATGATCAATCTGCTAGGAACTTATTAGCCATTTTTTAAATTCAAAGTAAAAATTTACCTAAGATCAAGCTGCATTCATTATATATAACGCTGGGGGGGGAGGGTCAGAGAATATTTGGGGGGATCGTAATTTTTTAGGTGTTTGAGGGGGGCGCCAAATTATTATTGCAATGACGGAGGGATGCTAATTTTTTTTAAGTTAATTACAAATGACAAACTCAAAGATCAAGGGTGAGATCTTAAAATTTTGCAATGATCTCTGGCGGGGGGGACTAAAAAATTGCCACTTAAATAAAAAATCCTCTGCCCCCCCTGTGGTATACATCATGAACGCAGCCTTAGAAGGTTTCTTTACATGGAAAATATATAGATGAATGCAATTTGGAGGGTTTTTAATGGTTTAAAATTCTAATACCATGAAAGGTTTAATACAATCTATATACAGCTTAGTATAAGGTAGAACAATTTAATTTTCTTAAGGTCATGCAAGAGCAAGTTTCTCCAAATCTGGTGATAATTCACTTTCTACATTTTCTTTTGATGCAGCATTTTCTTTGCTGTCAACCATCTCTTCTGATTCAGTAGAACCCTTCTTGAGTTTTGGATCTCTTTCTCCAAATATGGTACTGCCAACACGAACACTTGTGCTCCCCATTATTATCTAAAAGCAAAAAAACTATCATCATCATCATCGTCGTCGTCATCATCATCATTTTTTCAAGAGGGTAACAAAGCATAACTTTCTTCCAAATCAGCTTTCACTCCTCTCCCCACCTAAAAAAATTTCAAAATCTTATGCTTTGAGTTTTAATGAGTGTACTTTTAATATTTTTTAGTGTGAAACCCCTAACCCTAAGTTTGGGGAAGAGTTTGGGGTGAGTTTTGGACTTTGCTGAGACTTGAACAGCATTGATTCAATTGTCAATAGTCTTCAGGTAGAAAAAAGTGTTTGAAAATAGGGCTGACTATAACAAATCACAATGGACTGTGGTTGGTTAGAAAATTTGATGATGATCAGCTGGAGATAAAATAAGATAAACTTCTATTTCACAGAAGATATGTTCAGTTGTAGCCCTAGAGATACAAAATTTCAGGACCCCTAATTTCTCACCCAATTCCCTTTTAAATGATTATTGGTCATTATTTTTTAAGTCTTGTCCAAAGATATACTGGATGACAATGGGGAAACTTCAAATAAGAAAAGAAAACTTACAGCTCTGTCAAAGTCCGAAGACATTCCCATACTTAATTCCACTTGCTCTTTAGGCAGATCTAATTTTTCACAGATATTTTCTTGGCATCTTACTAAACACTATTTTTAGATATTAAAACAATTTTAGATAGCACTTCAAGACAATCAATCACATCCTGTCTGAAATTTAAATTTCCCTAGCCAGGCTTTATTGGACATATATAGCCAGGCTTGGAAAAAATTTTGAATAACTAGCCCAGGAGATAAGGGGATAAAGGGGTGTCTTTTGCAAGACAATTATTTGTCCAAGTAATTTTGCAAACAGGCAATGGGCTTTGAAGGTTGCTAGTGCAGATATTGAGATTGCTGTCATGTTTGACTCAAATGATGATTGTTTAGATCCAGAAAAAAACTCACTACCATGGAAATGTGATGTCATGGCTTCAGTACTCAATTCCCATGAGCAAGAAAACTTTTGTTCATGCCCAGTTAATTGCATGCCGAGGTGTTTGAATGCAAGGGCATAAGGAGGAAACACATCATTTCAGGCAACACAGCCACCATGGATTAAATCCCATTTATCCCATGGATTAAATCCCATTTATCCCATTGATATGTAATACCATTAGATGCATTCAAAAATCATTGATAAATAATTACCAAGAAATCAGGGTTGGGTCCATGTTTTTGCCAGTCATAGTTATATTGACCTATGGTCATTAATCCTGTAAATTTCAGATTTGGGCAGTTCTGAACAATGAAGCTTACTATACTCCAACATTCATTGGCATGACAACCTTTTTTATCTGAAAACAAGGAAAAACCCACCTGTTAGTTTTGGGAAAAGACATGCAACAAATAATATACCTCCGTACCCCCATACCTCTGTCAAAGAATAAAATTGGAATTGAAAATTGGTGGGCAGTCTGAAATGAGTATATCATAGAACTACTTTCTTTTCAGAGTTTTAAGGGTAGGCAAGTGGTGGTGGTGGTGTGCAGTGTTTGAGCCAGGATTTTCAGGAAAGGGTCATTTTAGCTGAGACTGTCTCTTAAGGCTTTTTCTTGGGCATCAAGTAGACCATTCACTGCAATTTTAGAAAGACAGAATACATTTTATTGCAGGATTGGCACAATGGCTCGGCCTGGCTCAAACATTGGTGGTGGTGGTGGTTTTTATAGCGGTGTGCATGTGTGTGTGCATGGATGGGAACTGAAGAAGGATAACATAGAAAAGAATGACTAATTTATCACTAATCACTAATTTATAAATTGGCCAAGCATATTATATGACTTACTTTCTTCATTACTTGTGTTTACTTCAACCATAACCTTTAGTGGTTCTCTGTTGCCAGTCTTTCCCCATGAATTGTTTAAAGATGTAGCAAGTTGGATGCTATTTATTGTTTCCACCGTGACTAAGTTTGGAATTGCTAAGAAAAAAATCAATAATCCTATAATATTTGTTTCATCCAAAACCTCCAACCTCTGAGTCAGGAAATTAAAAGTAGAAGAACAGCTAGAAGGATTAATCTGGACTTTGTATAACAGTATTCCTTCTTAATTTTTTGACATAAACACATATTCTAAAAATTGCTCTGTAATTACTGCTCCAGGCCAAGAGAGTCATAATTTTTTAAAGGTCTGCAGAAGTTTTATTACTTTTGTTTCATGTTTTGATTAATTTGTTTGATTTTTTACCGATCACCATACATTTCTTTATTACATATACACACCAATGAAACATAGCTTGGGTTACCTGTTTTTTTGAGTGATTAGTAATATGTATATTATGGGGTTTCCTACAAACACCAACCCAGCTGGATAAGCTCTTGTTAAGTTAAAACACAAATGGTAATGTCCTACCTGTTAGATTATTGCATTTATTCCTTTGTAGATGGCCAATGAAGTGCCACTTAAGATCACTCAACTGATTTAACTAGAAAAATGATGAAAACCCACACATGTTTTCAAATGAACTGGCTTTTTAAAAACCTCAAAGATTTTTTGCTTCATATACACTTTACTAAAATGCATGCAAATAAATGGATTGCATTGGCCTTGTCAGCTGAGGATGTTGAAACTGACTGAGTAACACAGGAGAGTTAATCTTGCAAATTAATGCAACTCCATGACAGCATTTTCTGTTGACAGATGAATGAACTTTACTGTACTCTTCATGAGACACATTCCTTGCAGTTGTTCAGGAACGTAACAGTCCCCCCCCCCCCACTTTTTGCATGAGAATTTTTAAAAATCTCTACTTATATTATTAGGAATATTTAGGTAAACGCAAAAATAAAACCTCATTCTTAAGGAAGACACTCAGGTTTCTTTCTGGTGAAATGTCTGTAGGTTGAACTCGTACTTTAATCAGAAGGGATTCATAAAAGTAAACAAAACATGCCTTACAATAAAATCAGTTATCGTTAATTTGGCTATTACGTAATTCCATATGGCCATGCCGACCTCTTACCCTTGGATCGCTGGCCTTTTTAGACAATTCTTGTACCTAAAAGCATATCATAAAAAGAACAGTTTACTTTTAAAGTATAATTATCATTGCATCTATAGATTAAGAAAGATTTTCGTGAGCGACGAAACCAATGTACACAAATGTACAAATTAAAGTCCTGTCCTTGAGAGCTTTACGATGTGTTTATCTGCTGCACACAACTCACATAATTTTCTCCAAAATGCCTTTGACCATGTTGATATGCCTCTAAAATGTACTCAACGGGCTTCGTTTTGCTTACAGCCACCAATCTGGGCACAACTTTTGGGAGATTCTGTAAAGATCAGGCACGAACATAAATATTTGCACAAAATTATCGCACAAAATATCCATTGAATCACAAATGCTAGACTATAAAACGAAAGTTGTAACCTCTGGTCGCTTGTCTACAGCTTCATTTATTCGAGATAGTACTCCTCGCAAAGCTGGACCAACATTTTCCAACGCCATTATTCTTCTCATCGTCTTTCATTCTGTGCCTCTGTGCCTTGATCATTGTACTTGAAAAAAAAAAGTCAAAATTTTTAACCACGGGGAGGGGGTCGGGGCTTACTACCACGTTTATAAATTATACCCAATTTTTCGACAATCCCCTCCAAAAAGGCTCTTAAATATATTTGAAAATGAATCATAGTTGATATAGCTGGAGCTTTCTTTTTTAAAATTGGAAAACAGGTTATTAAGTTTTAAATGAATTCAGCTGACTCTGCCCCTCCCCCGATAAGTCTAATTATGTCGTCACTGAAGTCATTTCCACATGATTTGAGCCAGTAGGGTGCAGGATCAGCGGACATGGTAACCAAGGAGCGTCCTTGACAACCATGAAAACCTGGTATTCATTCTTGTATTTGTGGTTTTCTTGAGACGTGAACACTCAAAATCCAAGTCAAACTTCAAGATCATGTCTTTCTGAAGAAATCGGAGGATCAAAATGGCTAAAGGCAGACGATTTGTACCATCTAGAGAAAAAGATGGTATCTGGGTACGTAAACTTGCAAGGAAAAAAGCCTCGAAGTGATACTTTTATATAGGCAAAATATGTTTGTTTGTAGTTTATAGAACTCTTGTATCAGTGGTATTATCCAGAAAACGATAGGCTGTCTGTAATAGCGATCTTATTTAAAATTAATACTATTTGCAGCCAATCTTGATCATTCAGGTTTACTGGCTTCATATGTCGCTAAAAGACTTCCAATCGCTTTTTTTCCCAAACTACTAATCCTTGCTTCTTACTGTGGGAGGATTCCAAAATCTCCCAACACTTTAGAAGAGGTATCCAAGAAACTAATCTTACGATGATAATTTCTAGCATCTTCGTAAAGCTTTTGAAAATCCTTTGATGCATTTTTACTTTCTCAATTTCGCAAAAACAACAGCTCGCTTAATAATGATAAATTGATACCGCGCCAATGAAATAATTTTCGGCTCAACCTATGAAGTAGTGAAATGCAAAAAGCCAGCTGACAGCACATCCGGAGATCAATTAAAAACCATTTAGTATTTACTTTTGGCTGGAGCCTGCAATTAGACTTTAGTGCAAAAGGAAGAAAGTCAACAAAATAAAGTCTCAGAATTTTCTCTAAAATAAATCGCAACTTTATAAAATTGTCTAACTTTGTTTCCGTCCTCAAATTTAGTTCCAAACGCGTGGGTGGTCCAAAACGTTTGACGATAGTAAACCTAAGGAATCGACAGTTCCTACGCCTCCAAAAGTGTTTAAGCAGAAAGAAGAGGTATGGCAATCTTAAAAATGTTATTTTTCTTCGAATAGCCATCCTAATCGTGTTACTAATTCAATTTTCACTTCACATGTTAAAATTGTTTCGTTTCATTTGTTTTACTTTATGAAGTCGCCGTACAAGAGTTTCTTATTTTCAAAACATGACAACAGACATGACCTACAGAACCACGGAGTTTACTTTGGAAATGTAAGTTCAACAAAGATCTATCAAGCATTAATTATAAAAGTACTCTAATAGGACCAAAGCTTAGCTACATCAAGGTTTTAATTAAAGTTAGGAAATTTTGTCAGCCTTGGTCATCAGAATGGAATTGGAAAGACAATGGAAGTCTGAATAAAAAATGAAAACATTGGATACTTACTTCCTGCAAAATGAAAATAAAAAAGGAAAAGGTTAAGGACGAGAGCAGGTGCAAAAGAAAAAGAAATAATTTTGATTGTGCAAAAAAAAAAGTTATATGTTAGAGTAGTAGCATATTGATTGTGCACTCATCCTTTGAAATATCTATCTACAGGGTCTAGGAAAAAGAAATCTATCAGACAGATCACAACATTATTCTAATAATATGATAACATGGGGGATGAATAACAACCATGCATCACAATATATGATGTCATACAGAGGTACAACAGCTGATCCAGCCACTCTTAGGAGATATCCTAGGACTCATCCTGAGGCCAAACCTGGAACTGCTCCACTCACAACTACATCATCAAAATGGTTTAATCCCTCAATCGATGGACAATACAGAACACCTTTAAATGTTCTGGCACAAACCCAAGAGCCTTTGCTCCCACCAAATAGATGGGTTTATTCGTATAGACCCAAGGGTCAGGTCTGGTCGTAAAATCTAGTCACATCTGATCTGAGTAATTAAGAACTTGCTTTAAATATACTTTAATCACCATATTTGATTTTAATTAATTTTTGACAAACTTTTCAAGTAGTATATTACACTAAGTGAAGTCAGTGTGCTGCTTAGATTACTGCGATTTTCATAATTTTGCGGACACCAAAGTTGTAAGTTGCTCATTGAAATTTGCTTTTTCACTGCCGCCAGTCAAAAATATAAAAGGTACCGACTGTTTTTTTTTTATTGATGGCAGTGAAAACACCATTTTGCACGTTGATATTTTAACTTTGTTGTCCACGTAATTATGAAAATTGCAGTAAGATGACTCCAGTAACTATTAAATTTTTTCCTTTTTCATAATTATATCTGCATTTCTTTAATATAAGAAGTAAAACAATATACCTTCCTTTAGATACTGTACAAAAACCTTAAATAAATGCATAATTTATGATGTTAGCATATTTATATGTTAATAAGTTGGTAATGAAAAGCCCTTCTTCTACTTCTCACCTTCAAGCTAACATATCATTTTTGAGACAAAGATTCTAAGATCTGTTACACCCAAGCAAATTCATTTTTAAGTATTAGATAGTCAGTATTAATGGAATAGTCGACCTCTTTAGCTTGTTTTTCCATTTCAGATCACATGTCATTCCTTTGGGTTTTATTTCTTTGTTTCTCAGAAACACTTGAGAAGATACATTAATGGATGTACCTGAAACAAAGAATCTTATTCCCAAGAAGATAACATGTGGTCTGAAATGGGAAGACATTATGCCCAAGCTGAAGAGGTCTATTGCATTCCTAATCACAAATTATTTTGACCATTATCAAAATTGCATGAATGAGGCCTACTCTAATAACTTTGTGGTTTTATAGCAAAATTTACATCATAAAGAGATTGTAAATATGGAGACTGTAATAAATATAAGATCTAGATAACTAGACTTTGATGTTTTCTAAAATATTTGAGATTTTCTTAGAGACACATTTTAGTGGCTGTAATAAAAAGATTGTGTGAGAAAATTGTTGACAACATTTTCATTTTTGGCTGATAATAAATAAATATTTCATAAAGCCTGAATTGAGCCACATGTATCATCATCTCAGCCAGTTGTAGCTATGTACAGCTTATATTAATGCACTTATTCAAGAAGCCTGACTTGTGCTGTTATTATGAGAGGTGTTCTTTTCAACTGCTCTTTAAATTCAAACCAAATGAGAGGGAAAAATTCCTCATATCCCCATCCTGAACCCTCCTTGTCAAACACATCTACTTCATTGAACACATGTGTGGCCTTGAGGAAATTGGAGGACAGAGAGTACTTTAGCTTGACAAAACCTTTGGAATGATGAAGGAACTGTCTTGTACAGATGGTTAAGTAGAGACCCTGGAAGCCTGATGATCGCAACTTTAATTCCAAAAACCTGGAGAAGACAGATAGGGAATATAGTCTTAGAACTTTTAGTGTGCACATTGCCATATTTAGACAACTCAGCAAAAATAGTAAGGTGGATCCCATAAAGGTGTGAAAAGTTACAACACAATTTTGCTCATATGTCAGGACGATATTACCAAAAATTTTTTATGTAATTTTAATGTGACTGTACATGTATACTTACATTTCATAACCACTGACCCAGAAATGAGGGGACTTGACAATTTTCTTTCGTTTTTCAAACTCTGTGTCCTCATAGTTTTCTACATGCCAGTTGAATAAAATAGGTTCTTCAAATTCCTTCCTGTTTACTTGATCTCCTTCCTCTACTTGCCTCTCCTGCAAAAAAAGACAAAATGATAATTTTGATTTTCAAAATCCTAAAAATACCACAGAACCATGCATATTGCCATTGTAAGACCAAACAAACACCAACCTTTGAAAAGGCACGGAAAAACACTGCTTCTTCAAATATCTGGGGAAACTTGGGAACAGTTGCAGCAATGGGATGATTGCTCGTTACGATGTCATGCAGATAGTTAATGGTCATGGCCTTGAACCTAACTAGCTCCAGCAGAGGTTCCAGGGCTTCTCCATAGGTTTCATTTACCTCTGCCCATCTCATTAATGCAAGGAAAACTGTATTCTCCATGGAAACACAAAGTTCATCGCTGCTGAGAACTAGCAAAAAAATAATGTGCATATGAAGCATGATGAACAGTAGATGTTTGAACCTCAGCTAGAGCACAATGCACCATGCACCTGCTATCTCAGGGAAAGGCCTATTTACCGCACGTGTTTTTTTTGGGGGGGGGGGGGGGGGGGGGGGGGGGCGGGGGGTATGGTGACGGGTGGGGGTCGGAACAGAAAAAAATTTTTTTTTTTAATTTTTTTTTTGGTTTTATATTTTTA
>JAAAQI020128357.1:14661-30143 GCA_011800005.2 Stichodactyla mertensii | reverse complement strand
CATCTGACATACGTTTCATGTATATGCCATACGTTTCATGTCTACTCCATCTGACATACGTTTCATGTCTATTCCATCTGACATGCGTTTCATGTCTACTCCATCTGACATACGTTTCATGTCCATCCCATCTGACATACGTTTCATGTCTATTCTATCTGACATACGTTTCATGTCTATCCCATACGTTTCATATCTACTCCATCTGACATACGTTTCATGTCTATTCAATCTGACATACGTTTCATGTCTATCCCATACGTTTCATGTCTCTTCCATCTGATATACGTTTCATGTCTATTCCATCTGATATACGTTTCATGTGTATTCCATCTGATATACGTTTCATCAGGTGCGGCGGAGACGGGGTCTTCAGCCTTGTCATTCTTATGAGGATGACATACATGCTTTTGTCAGTATTAAGGAATTATGAAGCCAGCTCTCTCTCCCCTCTTGACTTTTAGAACTGCTTCGTTGCCTTTGTTAGAGCCAAATTAAAGAGGACTATTGAAATCTTAGATTTTTTTGGGAATAAAGTAAACACTTTATACTGTTGCTTAAATTAAGGATAAACAATTCGATAATTTTTTTTTTGAAAAAAAAATAAACGTTAATGATTTCGAGTTTACGTTTTACAGGTAGTCCATTGGACGCTGCTTCACATTAAATTTCGAGCATATTCGAATTGATGGCGACTTGTGCGGAATCTGTCGCAATAAGATTGCCATAAAATTGCAAATCAAGTCGCGGACAAAACTGCTAGTGTAAACGGGCCTTAATGATCCCTTAATCTTTCATAGTCATTTCTCGTTTGCACGTTAAGTCGTCGCGGCCATGTTGGTGGTAAAGATTTCTCACTAGGTCCTTTTGCCTGTACCACCAACATGGCTGCCATGCCTTTGTCTTTTGTCCGTTTTCGTAAAGTTTCAGTGGAAAGCATCAATACCAAAGAACACTGATACAAACTATTGGTCGTTTCTCTACAGCTCGTTTTAACTGTATTGTTTATTAACGAATATAACAGTAATCTAAAACCAGTCAGAAAGAAATTAAAAGGTACAAGTTTAACTATAATGGATTTTTCCCAAGATATGGTTGAGTGAGTCCAGTACTAGCCAAAGCCTTGATTTCATTACTGTAGCAGTTTCTTAGTGACATTATTACGTTAATTATTGTTTAATCAACAACTCTTCCTTACTTAATTGTTAATCATCCCGAAGTCCATTGTATCAGTTAGTACATTAGCTCAGTACACGATGGTACGTACTGAAATCAAGGCTTTGGTTAGTACTGGACTAACTCAACTGTATCTTAGGAAAGGCCTATACATAGATAGATGGATGGATAAAATAAACCAGAATGCTGTCGAGCATCAGTAGTTCATATTTACGTGGTTATAATAAGTGCAGAAATACATGCAAGGCAAAGTAACAGGGAAGAAGGGATTAAATGAATAAAAAAAAAAACCCTCAACATGATGAAATGCGATTTGTTGAAACTGAATGAAAAAGAAAGAGAAAAATGTCAAAGACTAAATGAAAATCAAACAAATAATCAAGCACTTCCCTGATAAAGCAGTGATAATATTATCCATTACGGACATGTCATATATTAGCAGGGGGGGAGGGGGTGGAGAATGGGGGAGGGTCATCATCTTTTAAGCCTTCCAAAAGGGTGGGTCATCTAAAAATAGACAAAAGGAAGAGGGAGGGTCACATCAAATTATACCAAGTCAGGATGAGATTAAGTATTAAATGCTTGGAAAAAGAGAGCATGAAAATTGAGTCCAAACCACACGGACGGTCATGATATTTCATTCCCGTTTCTGAGAAGGATCTTAAATTTTTCATGTCCACCCTCCTCTACCCTGCTAATTTAGGACAAGTCCTTTACAGCTAAAGATAGAAAGTTCACATACAAGCCATAAAACGATATTTAACGTAACCAATGAGTACAACAGAGAGATAATGATAATAACAAGAATAAAAGAGCATCGAGGAAAACTCGCATACATTGTACCATTATAATAAACAATCCAGGCTATCGGCCTTGAAAACCATTTCTGGTTGGTCCTTAACTCAAACAAACTAGAGGTTAAAAATGTTCGTTCATTCAGTGGGGAAAAGGTTGTCTTTTTTAGTCACTGAGTTGATTTTGGGCGGGGTTACCTAGTCGCCCGTTTCGATTAACCATGGTTCATAGCGAGCTGGGAGCTTGGAACGCCAGAATAGTCTGTGAGAACTTGAAGGTGTAGCGGCGGTACACCAAGATTACTGGCACTTCAACGTTTCCTTTAAAAATCATCGAAAAAATAACGGATTTAGAAAGAAAGGGATAATGAATGAAAAAGTGGAAGGGAATAACGAATGAAAAAAGAAAGAAACAAAAAAAGAAACAAAAAAGAGGAGAGGAGAGGAGAGGAGAGGGGAGGAGAGAAAAGGGCCGATAAAAATAATACATGGAGCAGATTAGTTTTTACGTATAGCAGTCCATACCTTGTCATGTTAGGGAACATCCCTCCTACTGTATCTGTGCTACCGTTGTAAGGGGGAGGTGGTCGCTTCTTCTGGCGCTGGTACTGACCCCGACCACCAAACTCACCCCCCTGACGCTGTTGAGACATGATTTCTGTAGAGAAGAATTGAAAGACGATTCTCAGTACAACTATAGCGAGAATGAGAAACAAGTTGGAAAAAATTAAAAAGATGAGAGAGAAAAAGGATTAAAGGAATATTAAATAAAGGCACGAAACGAAAAAGAAAGACGAAAGATAAAAAAAAGAAAGAAAGAAAGAAAGAAAGAGAAAAAACGAAAGAAAAATTAGGAAGGAAAAAATGAGAAGAGAAAACAAGTTTATCTACCATTGTACGTTTCCTCTTCTTGTCGTTGGTTGTAATTCAACACCAGTCGTTTTAACTCCTCTTGTTCAGCCTGCTCTGCTTCTTGTTTTTGTTTCACGGTGGCCGCAAGGTTAGACGACACTGGCACCTCAAAGTCCTTAAACTGCTGTTTGTTTCCTTTGCGCAGCATCAGTACAAAGTTAACACTTTCTTTTCCTTTAGGCGATGGTGCGCTCTTCCGTCCTTGTCCTTTAAGGTGCAAGGGTACTGCTATGTCTAGGTTGGGCACCTATCATGAAGTAAATACCTCTTTTATTAACCGAGCAAGAGGGCCGTACCGTAAGTTATGGACCCGAGTTTTTTCCACTGTCTATGCGCGTAGAGCGTGGGTCATAAAAACTTTGAAAAACGAAGTTCCATAACTTCTCTGTTCTTAATGAAGTGCCTAGTCGTTCTAGCGCTTTATGCACTAATTGGGGGCACTATCACTCACACACACTACCACTACATTAACTGTTTTAAAACATACAACTCTCAGCTCACATGTTGATTTTTACGGAGGGAAGAAATCTTATGTAAGGAACGAGCACGCGATGTTAATAAGAGGTTCATTAAATGGCAAGGCGAAAACAAAAATAAGGTTGGTGGTCCGTACCGTAAGTTATGGACCGCAAACTGGCCAATGAGAGCGCGTGAAATTACCATGCCATATAATGAAGAGAATATAATTAATGTAAGCCGCCATGATAACCACATCTGTGCTCTATACTCTGAAGGGGGCATGGTCTTCTACCAATCAGAGCGCGCGTAACAAAAAGGCTATAACAATTGCATCGAGTCGAGCGCGTTTCGTTTACCTTGAGACTCTCGCTTCGTCGGTAATGAAGATCATCAATCATCAAGCGTTCAAACTGGTTTTCGAAGTCCAAGTCTTCGGCTGTTGGTTCACATTTAGGTGGACTGAAAACTTTGACCTAACGGAGTAACAGTTACTAATAAATGAAACAGTACTCAATAATATAACTAGAAATGTAAGAATGTAGTATTAACGGTGTAACGAGCATAAATTCGTCTTTGTCAACATTTATTACTATCCTTATTATCAGTAAATAATAATAATAATTAATAAATCATCATCATCACCATCGTCACTGATCATCATCATCAGGACTATTATCATCAATCATCACACCAGCTTCACCACCGCCATCATCACTATCATCTCATATAACTGCTTTAGTCTAGCATGACAAACCTTTACCTTGGTCATAGTGTTATCATCATCATCATCATCATCATCATCATCATCATCATCATCATCATTTATAAGTGCTTTAGTCTGGTATGACAACGCCTTACCTTGGTCATAGTGTCATCATCATCATCATCATCATCATCATCATCATCATCATCATCATCATCATCATCATCATCATCTATAAGTGCTTTAGTCTGGTATGACAACGCCTTACCTTGGTCATAGTGTCATCATCATCATCCTCCTCCATCTCTATCATCTCGTACTCATCAAGATCATCTCCTTCATCCATGTTGTCAGTCTCGTCCACTTCTGGTTCACTCTCTCCTCCAGACTCACTCGGTTCGTATTCGTCGCGTAGCATTGGTGACTGGCATGGTGAGCTTCCCTGGGAACTAGCAGCTCCTGCGACCTTTGCCACTCCAGGAACAGGAACAGGGTTAGAGGGAGGGTTGTCTGGACTGTCGCTTTCTTGTTCTTGAGTGTCACTTGGTAATACTTTCTCTGTGTGAAGAATCGTCAAAAAATATTATTCGTTTACACGTGCAGAACATGAAGGTGTAAAGAATACAGTAGAAAACGGTAGAAAAATTTACTCAACTGAGCAAACAGTGCTGGTCCTATTTATAAAACAAAAAGGATAGTGTTTATAGTTCGAATAGGCGCCCTTTCTTCTCCATTTTTCTCCCTTTCCCTTCTCTTCTGTTTTCTTCTCCTTTCCGCTTTCCTGTCCCCTCTGCTCTGCTCTACCCCTGCCCTACTTTCTTCTCACGTCTTTTCTTTTCTTTTCTCTCCTGTCCCGACCAGTCTCCCAATCAATGTATCAGACATTAACAAGCAAGTTTACCGATTTGTTCTTGATGTTCTTTCTGAATCTGTTCCACTTTTTCCATTGCTTCCTCCACACTAGTCAATGGCCGTAGTTTAGGCCGTAGTAGTTCCAGTGTATCAGCAACCATGTATTCCACGTCTTTTGGAAAAGGATGATTCTCGTTCCACTCTGGACAAGCCTTCTTACGAAGTATATATAACTGTATCATAACAAATAATGGGCTGTTAGGTATGGTATCAGTGGGTGCAAAAATCTGGCAAATTCAGCTGTTGAAGTAGCTAATATCTCAGATGATGGGCAATGTATTGACAAAATATATATATTTAATGTGAAGTTGTATTAAACATTTAGATTTTAAAGATTGAATTATAAAATTCATAACGACAAGTTTACTCGACGTTTCGATGCCTTCAGGCATCGTTCTCAAGAGTGACTGAAAAGTGAATTACAAATGACTGATAACAGTGTCAGAGAATAATTAATTCAGTAGTCCTATGGGGAAACCTTTGCCTTGAATGAGTGTGGTTTTCCCATAGAACTTTATTCAATTATTCTCCGACATTGTTATCAGTAATTTGTAATTCACCTCTCAGTCACTCTTGAGAATGATGCCTGAAGGCACCGAAACGTCGAGTAAACTTGTCGTTATGAATTTTATAATTTGATGTGAAGTTGGGTGGGGATACTGACAGTTCTCAATCTTACGTGGACAATGATTTTAGCAAGGCTTGGGCCATTTTTGCGTCGTCCTGCCCCGATGTGGTCGTGGGGTCAATACCCCAAATCCATTTGGGAGTAATTTTTTCCCATTTCAAACCACGGATCAATCCCTTGAAAACACGATTCTTTGTTTGAGGCTCATCCATATTAACGTATCTTCTCAAGCGCTACCGAAAAATAAAGAAACAATACCCAAGGGAATGATATGTGGTCTGAAATGGGAAAATATTACGTTATTCCCGTCTGGGGAATTACCATCATACGAGTAGTGTTGTTGGTTGGTTCTCTCTCCCTTGTCACGAGGGTTTCTCTCTGGGTTCCTCGGTTTTCCTCCCTCCGCAAAAATGTACATGTACTCGTAAATTCCAATTCGATTATGGAGCGCGGATTACAGGCATGTAAGTATGTTAGTACTGACCACACAAAACTTAGGCGATTTATTTATTTATTGTGAAAAGCCTCGTGCATTCAAAATAAGCCTGGTGTGAACGAAACCCACTCAAACTCGGCAAGCTTGAACTACAAATGTCAGTGGTTACCCCTGATAGACGAATAGCTGTAAGCAGAATATGCTGTACAAGTCATACAGGGAAATCCCCTGAGTCTTGCTTACCTGGAAGTACACTAGAAAGCAATCTAGTCTGCGTTTAGAGCTGCCGTGATCAAAGTACTGGCCACATGTATCGAGTAGAGTGCATATCATACGAATACGGAACAGATGTGTAGAGGAATCAAGCTCAGATGGAGCACCTGGTGAAATGTAACATGTAACTAAAACAATAGAATAGATTACGAGTAGTGTGCGCTGCGCATATTACACGAGAATGAAGCTCTGATCGAGACAGTGGGGAAAACATCAAGACCAGGAGCAGAACCAGGATTTCTTGGTATTTGCGAGTGAAAGGGACACAATAGCAGACCGGATTGCGGTCTTGATTTGTAGCTTTCAGGTGCGACAACGTTTCTAAAATAAGTGTATGCGATACGAGACTTATCTTCTCCACTGTACACACACTTGCGCACGTGAACTATCCAACAAGAGCGCACGCATTTTTTTTCAATTCATGGCAACAACATTTAACAATTAGACTATGAGTTCGAGTTTTCTATGAGTCAATAGATATTGAACGAGGCGCGTAAAAAAGTCCAATATATAACACATGAGACTATTTACCATCTTCATTGTTGCCAAAAGTGATGAAGGAGTAGAGTGTGTTGAAGATAACGTGGATCTCTACTAAACGATAGTTGTACATTTCGCCAAGGTACTTCACGCAGCACAAGCGACGTTGGTTCAACCTTGGGTAGTTTATCTGTTCGATGATGTAATATAACACACAATTAGCAAAAACAAACCTATGACACCTTTTTACTTCTTGTACCCAAAAGCGTTCTACGCCCGACACTCTAGGACATGTAAGTACCTTACCTCCATTCCTAACCGGATTTCCTCTAATATCCCGTCAACGACAGAGAGTCCTACTTCTTCCTAAAAAACGAAAACGTCAATTAGAAAAACATTTTGTTACATTTATTTTATGATTGGCTGATTTACTCACGTGATATACTGCTTGACTCTTACGTCACAAACGTTATTGTTACGATTGGCCGACACCCTCACGTGATGTATTTTCACTTATTACGCCACATATCGTTATTTCAGGATTTACTCACGTGATAATCTCTTATCACTTACGTCTTGTATCATTATTTTAGGATTGGCTGATCTACTCACGTGATACGCTTCACCTCTTACGTCACATATTGTTATTTTAGGACTGGCGGATTTACTCACGTGATGTATTGCTAGACCTGCCAGAAGGTTTGCAGCACAGTGGATGCTGTTGTATTTGACATTCCAGATTCGAATTAGGCACTTGGTAGCATACAATGCAATCTGACAAGGTATACAAAAACTATTACCGGAATGTACTATGATATAAACGCATTTTTAAATTATGAGCGAGTTCTCAAGCAGTCAAACTCCGTCAATAAGCGTGATCACAAAATGTTCTGCAAGCTTGTAAACAGACAAGTAGACCAAGAAACTCAATTTCGATATGATCTCTTTCTCATCCCATAACATTCTATCCTATCCTATCTTATCCCATCCCATCCTATTTCAATTCACTCCAACCCATCTCATCTCATCTCATTCCATTCCACTACACTGCATTCCAATCCATCCCATCCCATAACAATTTATCCCGTCCTATTCTATACCATGCCGTGCCGTGCCGTGCCGTGCCGTCCCATCCCATCCCATCCCATTTCATCCTATATTCTATAATCTAACATACCTCAGTATTGTCCCAAGGCAATTTTCTCATTTGGCGCAGAACCTACAAAGAAAGTAGACCGAGATTTACATGTAATGTCTCATTCCTTGTCACGTGGAACAAAAGACAAAGACATGGCATCCATGTTGATGGTCCAAACAAAAGGACCTAATAACACATCCTTTGTTTAAGTACACCAACATGGCCGCCATGACGTCACGTGAATACGCTCTATAATTCAAACTGTTGTAATAAATACGGCCTCTGGGGAGCGGCATTTGCGTGTGAACGCTCGATGGGTTGAAGAGATGGAAAATCAACTGCAACAGAGGAATCTTTAGTGAAGGTAGAGGGAAGGAAGGATAGAGAAACGGAGGCCGAAAATGTGTCACTGAGAAACAGGGTAATAGGGGCATTATGATTAAGCAGTTGTTGCTGTTGTTGTTGTTGTTGTAATTTACCTTTTCAGTGGTTGTTTTCGACAGATCTTTGTACAGCAGTTTACGGATGTATTCGTGTAATGGAGGCCGCTCTTTGGCTACGTACTAAAAAAGCACAACAGAGAGAAACACAGGATCATTACTGCTGGGGAAATTGTGTTTTGACGAAATTACAGTAGATTTAGTATTGAAAGGGAAAATCACGGCGCACGGAACGGTCATGGTACGGAAGATAAAGCCAATCACAGCGCTTTAAACCACTTTTTGTCCAGTCAGAATGCTTGTTATCATCACGGTCATAGTACTACGCGGCACCTCACGGTACAGCACGGGACGCCACATCCGTACCAAGGGTCTTCTACAGTCATAGAACGGTTTTCGTATGAGTAGGAAGCGTGTGGTACTGATTTACAGCACGTATAAGGTACGGTATGCAGTAACACTGAAATGGCTTCCATTGGTTTTGGTGTGAGCCATCAAATCACAACGTACGGTTAAGTACGGTACTGCTACAGTACGGCTGCGAATCTCCCGTATCGTCTTCCAACTTATACGAAACGAAATGCGCTCTATGTAATCTGCAGTAAGAAGCATATCAGACATAACGGTGAACATGTTCATGAGCATTTCTTACCTTCTGTCTCTCTGGAGGATTGCAGTAGTAGAAGGCATTATCTACCAGAGACAGGTAACGACTGTCCAAATTCTGGACGGTTTTCTTCCTCATCATTAACTCCTGTAACACGAGAAAAAGACACGTCAAGAATGTATCATGCACTGGTGAACCCTCGCTACGCTGCTACAGGTCTATTAAAGGAATCCTAGTCATCCACAATGCATTGCGCACCGAAGAAAGCCAATCCTCAGTCAATCCACCATTTTCTCTGCCAGGCAAAACGGCGGCTCTGAATAAAAAGCTGTTAGAATCCATTTCCATTGATCTTGTTTTTCATGCTGGGGCATTTACACCCATCAGAATATATTCATACATTGTCAGTTCATCTTTTAACGCAGATATTTTTTACGTTTAGCAGCGAATCTAAGGTATGTAAACAATAGTAAAGGCACACAATGTATTGTGGATGACTAGGATTCTTTAATGATATCTTGAGTTTTGTCGACGTTTTGGTTATGTTCCTGAGATTGAAACAAACACTTGGCAACATAAATTCAAATCAGTCGTGGCATTTTTTATGACACTAGCTTGTACACTTTTAATCCCTTGAGCATGGGTTCAGAATAGTAATGTGAAACTCCTGATACGTGTGTTGTAGAAAATAATTTGATTAAATGAACTTACCAGGAAGTTCTTGGTTCTGATATGTGAGTCGGGAGAGCGGTACAAGAATCTACCACAAACCTCCAGCAAGTTACAGGCCATCTCGATGTAATGATGCATGAAATCTTCCAACAGCATCTGGTGATCAATAAGAGAGTATGTGAAGATGCTGGTTTGACAATAGGTTGAATGTCATGTGGGATACAGGTGAGATGGTGTAGGCAACGTACCTTTAAACAATGTAATGTGTCTCCTACAGGAAAAACTTTGAACTTGGTCATCTCCCCTGTGCAAAAAATGATCACAGTCATGTCAACAAAGATAATCAGTGTGGTAATGATTCTAGGTAATGGCAATGATGACAATGATGATGATGGCAAATGGCTAAATCAATGACGATACTGATGACATGAAAATGATGACATGAAAATGATAGTGATTATAATGATGTCATGATACAATGATACATAATACAACAATGCAGGAAGTAAAGCCCAGTTCATTTACCAATAAATCGCACAGTCTTAATTTTGGATTCCAGATTAATCTGATCTTTCTTCTTCACCTGCAAAGCAGAAATAATGTTATAAAGTGTGACACCTGACAAGACACAGCACGGAGCCAGAGCCAGGTCTATTTATAAATGTTTCGAACCAGAAATTATCTAGATGTGATTTCTTAGGAAACTTGTTGGCATTTTCTTTCAAAACTGTCTACAAAAGGTCCAGAAAAAATTTAAGAATATTTTAGCCGGCCCAGAAAATCTACAGGATTTGTCTGATTTGCCTATTTATTTACCCTTCAATCTTCAAGATGGCCACTGTGAAACCCCTGTATTGTAACGTTTTCTGAGATGCGCGGGTGCTTTCTTCAAATATCGTGGGCGGATTCTTAAACGAGGCTATTTTGGGCAGTATGAGCAAACAACTACACCACAAACGTGTATTTCCAGCACTCTTTAAAAAAAAATATGCTAGAAATATGGTATTCTATTTTCAAATCAATTATTGATTTTCAAATCAATTTTTGCTGCACACAGCTCACAATAGCCCAAACCCATAATACAGTAGCCTTATTTCCAACAGAACAGATTACTTATGATTGTGAAATGGTTGCGGCACGGTCAGTGCTGTAAGTGCCTTGCTGCGATCGTGAGATTTTCTAAAATGTTGACGTGGCTTGCTGTGCCTTGACTGTGTCATGACCGTGTTCGTGCAGCGACCTTTTGACAGCCATGCAAAATTTGCTCTCTAGCATACTTTCTCTGCCACCCCTAATAACTTACATGGTGTCTGAATTCTCCTTTCAGTAATCTTACTAACTCTGGGCCAATATCACTGACACACTGGTCTAGGGTAGCTACAAGACGACTGTACATGGGTAACAGATCAAGCCTAATACAATGACAACAAACAAAATATGAACTTTAGAATCAGTGGGCTAATACACAGAGCCTATTGAATAACCAAGCGTGAGGTCCAAATAGGAGGGTACTGGAAGAGTTCATTTTTATGTTTCGATGGGACAAGCCATAGGTGAGGTCTACACAATGCAAAAAGAATGAGAGCCCTATCCATACCAAACAAGTTCAGTCAATAAATATCTCTCATTAACCAAGCATGAGGACCGTACCATAAGTTATAGACTGAGTTTCTTCCCATTGCTTTTTGGCCCAAGCGCATAGTGCACGGGCCATAAAAAAGTGGAAAAAAACAAGGCTCCATAACTTATGTATGGACTGAGCAAGTAAGGTTAATAAGGTGTTTACAATCGTTTGCGTCTAAGCATGTACAGTCGCGACTAAAACATGTTCTGTTGCGCCGTTAAAACTTCAAAGTTTTAGCCGCCAAACTTCAATGTTTGACCGTTAAACTTCAAAGTTTAGAATCACTTTCACGATATTTTGGAACAACTACTGCCATATACATGGGAAAACGTCAGCATGGAGTGGTACTCAGAAAATATGCGAAATCAAGTCTAGAAACTCGATAAATTGAATTTATTTAGAGAATCGTACTTACACGTAAGAGAGAGCGTGAGAAACATTGAAGTTTGGCGGCTAAATCTTTGAAGTTTTAATGGCGCAAAAGAACATGTTTTAGTCGCGACTGTACATGCTTAGACGATAACGACTGTATTACTGTGGCAAGGTGAAAGCAAAAATAAGGTTGCTGGTCTGTACCGTAAGTTATGGACCGCAAATTGGCCAATGAGAGCGCGTGAAATTACCTTGCCATATAGTAAATTAATGTAATAAAATGGCCAAAACAGAGGTCAAAATTACTTTTTTCAAACATTTTATGACATGGTCTAGAATGTCTGTCTGGACTGCAAGATCAATCATTTTGTGTAATCTATGAAATAACTGTTAGTAATAAGTGAATAAAAAGGTTCACCTTGTTCTCTGAACATTAAAGAGAGTTCGGCACAGTTTCTTACGATTCTTCTTGGTGTTGCATGTCAGCATGAAATCCATAGCAACCTGGAATATTAGTAAACAACACTCATTTCCTTCACCATCATTTCATTTCATTTTCTATTATTTCACAGAAGCATGCGATACCTCGTCAATCATGTCCTTGTTGACACAGGTTGGTAGCTTCAAGATTAAGGCTTCTAGTACTGCACTGCTACTGGTGATGATGTTACTTCCTTCAGGAACACACTCATCTGAACCTAACATCGAATAATGAGGAGCTTGTCACTTTCAAAATGACTAACAGTTTCATCTATCATGTTATGAAAATGATAGTTTTCCCCCAATCTTTTAATACTAAAATGGTCAAATAAGCTATTCAAATGTTGGGAATTGCCGACGGTGTTGTCAGCATAACATTCTCTGATTACTCTTAACCCATCGATATATCATACAAGCATATTAAGCTATAACTTTTTTAGTGTCAGTACTTACTGTCTTCATTGTCCTTGTCTTCAAAGTCTTCATCAATATCCAGAGGTTCTTCTAACTCATCAAGAATGTCTTCGTGTTCTAAGGACAGTGAAAAACATGAAATTAGAGCCAGAAAAAAAAATGTTCTTCATATAAATCAAACCCAAGGGTTTACAGCCATATAGGTATTGGGGGCATCATGATTGGTACCAACCCAGGGGATAGACCAATTCCAAGTTCTCGAAAATGATGCATGAAGGTGAGGCTTTGTGCGAAATCACACTTGGTGGCGGTAAATGAATAACTTGTTCTGTTGTCACTCTTCTCTTGACTTGTTCACAGTTCACTCATAAAAACAAACTTTTAAATAACAGAAAAAGTCAAAGAAATGTCAGTTGTTTCATGCTACTAAGCGTGATTTAGCACGAAGCCTCGCCTTCATGCATTCTTTTCGAGAACTTGGGAGTCAGGTGTATTCAAGATTCTAGACTGATTCTTGAACACTGAGTTTCAGGAAGAGATGGGTACAAACTCAGTGAGGTACAACTTCAAACCAGCATGAGAATGTGTACATGAGGCCAGCATCAAGTATACTTGAATTCCAGTATATTAAAATATCTTAATATGCTTAATGTGTCTTAAAGTCCACTTTTTCAGCTCAAAGCAAATTCTAACTGTCAAGTCTGAAACCGTTTAGAGTTTGCAAGGAAAAACTCTCATACCAGTCCATACTTCAGACAAGTCTTGTATCAGCATCTGAAATGACTTGGTCTCAGATGATTTTCATACCAGTCTAAGTTCATACCAGTCTCATTAGTAACCCCCTAAGCTGCCCATAGTAATGTGCCTGGTAACATATTGGTGTTAGAGGATAAAATAGAGAAAGCATTTTAATGGCATATATTGTGATATTCACCTTTACTGGACTCTTTGATGGCTTTCTCCTCATTTAAATTCTCACTGCTCGAAGTCTTACTGTCATCTTTGTACAAGATCTGAAGGTGGAATAAAATGAGATGAAAAGAAAAGAAATGAACAGGAAATAAAGATTTAAGTGGAATAAAGTTTTACCCCTGGTAGTGATGCTTTGAGATCTTTAAGGTTCTCATAAAACACTCTGGTGTCTTCATCTTCCCATATACCACTCTCGCCATCATACTGTCACATGAAAACAAGATTTAAGAAACATATTACATGTAAGTTATCAACCACTTACTGGCACCATATATACCACTCAGTGCATATAGTTTATAGTTCAAAAATTTTCCATAAGGCAGTGAAAAAACCTTGGTTCATAATTTACAGTAAGGCCCTCATGCTTGATTAAGAGATACTTAGCTAATTCAAATAATGTTGTTGCTGAAAAAAGCCTAAAAAGCTTTCATTTATCTTTTGTTTACCAACAAACTTCATTGTAGGCTATCTAAGAATTAAGTAATATACACTTATTTCAAAAAAGGTTGTCATAGCACTGATTGACAATTGAAAATAGGAGAATGCAAGGGACATTGGCACTTTTAATTGTAGTTAATTTAGTCACAGTTTCACTTGATACACCAGCATGTTCTAGTGGTAGAGTATTCGCCTCATGACTGTGAGGTCGCGGATTTGATCCCCGGCTGTGTCACACCAAAGACATAAAAAATGGAACATACTGCCTGCCAGCTTGGTACTCAGTATAAATGGTATGAAGTATGGAAGTTAAACACATGGAGCCACCAGCAGACTGGCCCCCTGCTGTGGCTTTCACTACCTATGTAGCCATGTGGCCTAAGGCTATGGAAACGGAGATAGGCACCACCCTATATGTCACTCGGTGTAGGTAGGACTTTAACTTAACAACTTATTTCCAAAAAGGTTGTCATAGCACTGATTGACAATTGAAAATAGGAGAATATGAAAGGGTCATCGGCACTTTTAATTGTAGTTAATTTAGTCATGGTTTCACTTGATACTGCTGTACAGCTTTCCATGCAGTCTTCAGTTCTGCAGGTGAATGTGTGTATGCATGCAATGGTATCATATGAATAAATCAATTTTAGTTTAATTTACCAACATCCTTTGCAGTTGCCTATTGTCAATCAATGCTGCAACAGTGTTTTTAGAAATAAGTGTATGTCCAAGTTGTAGAATTTGCAAGCATGCAGTTAGTTTCTTATTGTCATAATGTCACAATGAAACAAAATTCATGATTCTGCTCTCAAAGCTTTAAGCTTTTTTCAGCAACAACATTAAGCAAATTGGCTATACAAAGAAAAATGAAAGAAAAAGAAAAAATATTTTAAAAATACAAAAGAAATCCCACAGTATCTTTTAAAGAGTCAACATCAGGGCATTCTTTGTACTTAATGCAAGTCTTTAAGTTTTGAAATCAAACTCTAGCAAACAACCACACTCCAATCAACAGATGCGCTAACCTCTATATTCTTAAAAGGATTAAAAATATCAATGGTGCTTCCACTTTCATCCTGTTGGGCATATTCTACAACACAATAATCATAAAATTAATACATATATTTTTTATCAGTCCAGATTTTCTCTCAATACTAGGCTTATTTTATTTGTGCTCTTACCATCTACAGGAAGGTCTGGCATTTCCTCATCAAGAACATCCTAAAGTTGAAGAAAAAATAAATGATTAAATATGAGGTATTATATTTTTAATATGTATTACATTTATAACACTGATAGTAATTACAATGCTGATGCTGTGGATAATGACAGAGGTGATGGTGATGATGTTAAAGATGTACATTGATGATGATGACGACAATATGATAGTGATAACAAAAATGAATTGATGATGTCATGATGGTGATGATGTTGATGGTGATGATGACAATATGATAGGGGTAGTGACAATGAAGTGATGATGTCATGATGGTGATGATGTTGATGGTGATGATGACAATATGATAGGGGTAGTGACAATGAAGTGATGATG